>JAOXJP010271000.1:0-20176 GCA_025762735.1 Platanus orientalis | reverse complement strand
CCAACCATCTCATTCCACATTACATTTGTATCTTCTTCTAAATTCCATTTCCCCTCATTTTTCAATTTGTCTCTAAACTATTTGGTTAAAGACACCCAGTGACTGAACTGGGCACCTTATCTGCAAATCCTATATGCAATTCCTCTCAAGCTCCTCTGTTCCCTGCTTCTAGGGCAGTGTGGTTTAATCCGGCTCCTCCAAGGTACAAGGCATTATATTGGGAAGTGTCTCACAAAAGTGTCAATACAGGAGATATGCTTCAACGTCGGCGGAAACATTGGAGTCTCCTTCCTCATGTGTGAATCGACCAATCATCGTTTGTTTCATCCATTGTCAGTCTGTGAAGACAAATTGGCATTACTTTCTTGATATTTTTTACTTCTCTGTAGTGTTTCCACAAAACATCAGTGAGGGCTAGTCGTATGCAACTTTCAGTAAGAGAGGTAAATTTCTTTGGAGGAACTTGTTGATTGCTACAATATAAACCATCTGAGAAGTGAGGAATTGCCAAAAAAATTGGGATTAGAGGCAAGGTTCCACACAAGTGAATGAGTTGATCTCATCAAACCAGCTCATGTAGCATCTTCATCAGATCTCTTTCAAGACATCCATCAAAAGTCTATATCAGGAATCTTCCATTGATTGTGAAATCATCCCCTCATATACAGCCCTCCACTCATATTTAGAATCCTCCATCGAAATTGGTTCTAAAATTGAATTCCAATGTTTGTTCCATGGGTAATTACCGGTCCTTCGGGCGTAGGTGGTTTTATGAACCACTTGAGCACATGTTTTTGCATGCCTTCTCAAGACCTTTGGGATAGGGAGACCGATTACTGCAGAAATCAAGGCACTACATGTGAAAGGTGACTCATCGCTTGTAACTGATTGGATGAACCGAAGGGAAGGGGCCCCTTGGAAGCTACGCCACTTGGTAAAGGAAGTGCTTTTCTTGCAAGGTCTATGAACATTGTGTTCCATTGAATCCCAAGAGTGGCAAATTCTGTTGCAGACAATCTAGTCAAAAGTGGGGTCAATAGGGATCATATTATCAGGGAAATTCCCTGGCAAAGGCATCCCCTAACATGGTACGGGCTTGGAAGTCTTGTATTGTTCTATTGATGTTTTTGTTTTCTCTTTTTGTTTCCCTCTTTGAAATTTGTCCTCGTGAATGAAATTACTAGTTATTCATAAAAAAAAATCATGAAGGGCATTAAGGCCAAACTTAGATTTAGGAAGAGTACAGAACCTTGGGAATACATGACCCCACCTCAAATAAACATCTTGATGGTTTTCTATTTTCCAAATTAAACCAACACTAATGAATTCCCAAAAAGGCTAGGGTTCACTTGAACAAGCAATACAGGCTTGAACTTTTGGCAGGCAACCTTCGTTAGCAAATACAATTCATGAAAACAAACTGTATCATGTCACTTATGCATTACCATGTAATGTGGATGGATATTTTGTATTTTATACTAAAAGATTTTCTTTTTTTTTCTTGCTATACATTAATGTAGGATACCAATGGGATTAGGCTCCAACAAAATAAAATAAATAAACCAAAGCATACAAGGATTTTCTATTCAATAAAGATTGATTATTGAAATTAATATAAGCAAAAAATTTAAATAACACAATTCAAGAAATCAAATCTTGATCAAAAAAATGCAAGAATTAATCAAATCAAGTCAAGGATGCTTCAATTAATTAAAAGGAATGGAGAATTAAAAGAAATTGAAGAAAAAAAAATTAAGGGTAGGGAATTCAAGAATGGCCAAAAATACCCAAATTGAGGGAATTTAAAATTAGAACCCTAAAATTGAGGGGAACACAAGGGGACACCCATCCGCCTCTTTATTTTATGTGGGGAAATAAGTTTATGAAATAAAATTTAAAATGAAAGTGGTCTAAAATGGTGCGGCTAAAAGGGGTGGGTTTCTTGGCTAAGGGTTCTTGAAAATTTTGGAAAATTAAAATGCATAGTTGGGAAATTAAATAAAGTTGTGCAGATAGATTTAGATGGTTAAGAAGGGCTTAGGTTTAAAAGGAATTAGGTTTTGGGTGAAAATAGTAGGTTGCTGGAAAAGAGGATAAAAGAAGAAGATTAAATGACAAGGAAAGAAAGAAAGAAGATGAGAAAAACATGAGAGAAAAAGAGGAAGAAAGAAGAGAGAAGATGATAGAACTCACCTAAACCCATGAGAGGTAAGGGATTCACCAATCCAACCATAAGGCTCTCCAGAACTTCCAAATTTTATAAAAGTTCAAAATTGATTGTACGCATGAGAATAAGAGGCTTTTCTAAGCCTTTTTTACAAATTTGGACCGAAATACCCTTAGTGTTGTACAACCAGCACTGAAAACCCTATAAAACTTTTAAAAAAATATATGCAAATCACTTCTAAAACTCAGTTAAATTACAACTCTCTCACATAGCGCTATGACCTTATTACATGAAATTAACCCTTTAAAACCCATAAAAACATAACGAAACTTGAAAAAAAAAAAAAAACTAAATCTAATCATGTGGACAGCAAGAGGTTCACTTAGATGTCTTGGAAAATCTCCGCTTGGGTTTCCATAAAGGAAAGTTCTTCTCAAGGCTGGGTTTCCATAAAGGAAAGTTCTTCTCAAGGCTGTCGGATCATGTATGTTTTATAATAAATTTAAAATGCTCTAGAACTGAGTATTTTGCCAAGAGCACTGAGGTAGTACTCAACTAGGTGCTACAGGATCCCTTGCCAAGAGTACCAAGGAGTTCAGACAAACTAGATGCAAACGTACAGGCCAACTTATGGCAAATACTTTTAAGAGTTCTTTTAGATTTGCACCACGAAAAAGGTAATTCTTTGATACTTCTTTATGGTCTTTAGAGATATCTTGTCCCTAGTTCTGGCTTCATATACCCTAGAGAATAAAAGCATCCATTTTTTAAGTATCGTGTCTAGAGCAAATCAATGACACCAAAACAAACCAAATACCAATAAGATTATATAGATATATGCATATGTATGTGTGTGTATATATACATACACACACACACATACAACAATATGTTTACATTGACAAAATAGAAAACTCCATCCATTTAATATAGAGTGAATTCTGTGGTGTGGCTTACCACTACAAGCTTCAGTATCACACAGTTTGATAGTGCACAACTTTCCTAAGGTCTCATCTCGGGAGCACGACACGTCATACAGATATGTGGGTAGGGCTGCAAACAGACCTGATTTGAACCAGATATGAGCATATCCATATCCTATCAATATCCTATCAAATAACTAACGGATTTTGAAAAACTATATACATATCTTATCCGCCTAAATAATCCAGATTTTGGACCAGAATTCTGATATCAGTAAAAAAAAAATAGGCAATTCCATAGATGTCATCATCACCGTTGCTAGTGCGGCCTCCCCTAACCCATCTCTATCCTAGCCAAGATCTTCGACGCTGTATGGCCTGGCAACGATGTCGGATGAATTAATAGACCATCTCTTTTCCTATGTAGTGGGTGTGAACTTCTACCATTGCAGCATACAGCATAGTTGTGGTAGTACTTGTGGGTGCAGCCATGGATGGGGAGAGAACAATTATGAAGGAAAGAGTTTATGTATTTTTAAGGTTTTAGTTATTAGGCTATTTAAGACTATTGTATTAGATTTAAATCCAACAATCTATATTCAATATATTGTTATATTTAGACGGATCAGATCAACATATGTCCGTATCCTATCCATATAAACGGACATTTTTATAAATGAACCTGATAAGCTTAATTTCGGATCGGATGCAGATGGAATACGGACATTTTTCAGATAACTTATAGCCCTTGTGTGGCAAGGACTCCCTAGCACAAACTTCAATAAGATTGAGACGCATTATAGAAACTACGAAGGTAGACCAGTTTTCATACCTTGTGTAGATGAATAGAAATAACAAGGATGGGTAAGACAGATGGAAAGAATAACCAGTGAATTTGTTAGCTGTATCGATTTGACCTAACAGAACCCTCGAACCTGTCCATTTAACCATTTTCTAGAAATTACTTGAGCTTGAAGCTAGGAAATGTTTCGTTATACTCAATGATTATTCACAAAAGAATATAGCAAAAATTGGAGGGCATTCATATAATGTAGTGATTTCCTACCATACTCAAACAAACTTGGAATGTATCCACCGGATTTGTTCAATAGTTTTGTGTGATTAGAAGACATGATTAAAAAACCTTTGTAACTTGCAATTTCTAGAATTGACCTCTATCAGGGTTTTCTAGAATTGACTTCAATCAGGGTCCACCTGTCTCCCTTTCTATCTGAATGGAGTGTGATCCTCTCAATTATTTAGAGGATCTAAAGCAAACCTATTAACATATATCATCATGTTCTTCATAATAAAAAACTAGTGTAGAACATATAATGCAAACAAAACAACTTTTTCAGCTAGTGTATAACAGCAGCTTCAGTATATATTTCCCAATTAAATTATGTGGCATCTACACAAAACATTGTGATGTAAAATGATCCATACCAGTAATTCGTACAAGAGTTTCTCTTCCCGACAAATCAGTTACATGCTGCAGTCCAAATAGAAAACTCATCTGTATGTGTGATTGAACTGATCAAACTGCGATTTAAAAACAAAAATAAAATGGATAGTACTTACAATGAATGTATCGTTAAACGATGCAAAAATGTGAGCCACACCAAAAACATGCTCCCCTTCACGCACAGTGGGTCCAAGGGTCACATTTTCCTCCTTGGGTTCTCTGACCTTCCTCCTTGACTAAAAAACCCAAACACAGTTGAAAAGAAACAACTTCAGATTTCAACGGCGTTTTTTGCTCTCTTTCTCTCCTTTCTTTTTCTTTCTTTCAATACACAACCAGTACAAATTATATAGATATAAATATACACGGCAATAATTTGGCACAACCATCATCTAGCAAACACCTGCCATGCTCATATATTTATTATGTTCCAATCAATAAGTTGAACCTGGGAACTATACTAACCCAAAAATCAACATCATCAAATGAACATAACTGACCATCAAGTTACACTGGGGATAGGATTTCCAAAGTGGAATCAACAATTGGCAAGACTGATCCCACTTTTATATATATTGCAAGATGCATAAGCATAATATTTCAGAAACAATATTAATACATCTTCAATTAGTGCCCCATAGATATACAATTATACACATATCAAGGACAAGGGGAATGAAACAGGCTCCTCAATAACCCACAAAACATGGTTCAAATTTACAAATTCAAATGAAATGGAAAGATAGTTAATAAAGGGCAGTGTTACCAAGATGATTTGGAGCAATATTGGGTAAATTTTTTGTTTAATTGCAAAAATAATGTATAATGTATATCATTTTTTAAAAGAAAGTACAATGCCTATATTATTATACACGTACAAAATTGCATTATTAAATTAGAACAAATAATTTGGTTTGATAATGGGTATGGTAGATATAAGCTACAAAGAAGATAGTCTCAGTTTTATAGTGATAACCATTTAGAGCTGCAACATTCCAAATAACAACCTTCAGATAAATATCTTACAAATTCAATATAATGCATGGAATGACAATGTTAGAAGCTGCTGCATTAGTTTGCTAACGGCATCAAACGAGACTCCAGGGAAAAACAGAATAGACAGTACAAATAAGAATCGTATAGTTACTCTCACAACAACTTCAAAGATTGTTCAGAAAGATAAAGTTCTAAAGTAGCACGAGTTAGGTTTCCATCCATCAATCTTTTCTGCCAATAATATAAGGGCTTCTATCCGAATCCGATTCCAAATCTTTTAATCCCGTCTAACAATATACCAAATATATATATATATATTCGAAATGCGTATCAACTAAAGCTCACACATAAATGATGAATACGAAATCAACCAACGATACTACAGTAGATTACCGGAGTTAGATCAAGCAGTTAAATTAGTACAACTTTTCAGATCTATAAATAAATAAAATGCATTTCAACAGTCAGGGTTTTCGGCAACTGGATTCGATCACAGACTTCCCAATTTTAACGAAGCAAACACAGATATTGATGAACAAAGAATTAAAAACCTATGTAAAGCTACGATCGACAAATAGAAACAACGTGTAATAGATTAGTTAAAGAATCGAATACCATAGCTTCGAACGAATGAGATGAGTGTGAAACTTAGGGTTTTCCTGAGCCTCTCTTCCTTCTCACCCCAACGAGGAACGGCAGCTAAAATAGCTTCTTTTCAGTTCCAGTTTTATATCAAAGACGGGTTAGGGTTTAGAAAGAAAAAGGGCAAAACTATAGAAACACCCCTGCCTTTTCTCGAAATCCAAACCGCGCCCTCACACGGGATACAAATATCTTATTATTATCCGTATTCCGCTCATATTATCCGTATATGTATCCTACCAATATGAACGTATATGCATCTTATTCGGTTAAATATTTGTTCGTTTAAAAAATATCTGATTATACATAGATCATAATAGACCGAATATATATATATATATATATATATACTAGCGAGTGGATCCGTACTTGCATGAGCATCACAACAAATACTTCAATAATAAAGAAAATTGTTAAAATAAAAAATTAAATAATATTGAAATAATAAATCATTAAATAACTGTATGGAACTATGTACTAGTGAGAATATTCAATATAATGCATATTCATTAACGTTTATAAAGAAAAATTAATCGTAATTTGGTACATAGAGAAGATCAAAACAAATAATTGATGATAAACTAACAAATACAAATATATTAACCTAACTTAATGAAATTTTAATCGGATATATTTGTATTTGTATCTGATATTTGACTAATTTAACAAATATGAATACAAACACACGTGCATCCAATTTGATTAAATATCCACTCATTTAAAAAAATCTAATTATAAATGAACCAAATATGAATATGCCAGTATCCATCTCATACCTGGTTTATTTGCATCCTGGTCTCATTAAGGGTGAGCATGGGCCCGGGTTGACTTGGCCCAAAAAAATACAGCCCGAGTTGAAGGCCCGATCTATTATGGGGTCAAGATCGAGCTTACCTTAGCCTGACCCAAGTGATATATACATACACGTACATATATAAATAAATATACACATACATGTAAAATACATATATAAATGCACACACACACATATAGGAGCACAGACATCAAAAACTAATTAAATAACTCATTGAATAATAAAAATTTATACTTTTTTTGTTGATAAGTATGAAAATTTATACTTATTTAGTGGTTCTATATAAAAATTGTTTTGATGAAGTTTACTCATAAGTTTAAGTATAATTAATTATTTAACAAATGGTCAAATAAATGTAGGATTATAATGAAACTTTGTTATTGTTGATTACATTAAAAAAAAGTTTGGATCATTTTATAGCACTATAGATAAATCGAGTTATTCCAATGATATTTCAAAAAAATGTATGTATAACCGTAGGAATAAGTAAGTTATACTCGTGGTTCTATGAATGCTAGTATAGACCCAAAAAATCGATGGTTGTACTAGCAATTTCTAGGCCAACCGCTGGTATTTTTTTTTCTTCTTGTGGTTTAATGAAATCGTTGTAATAAGCTAATCAAGAAAGGAAAAAAAGTATCTTCTTGTTTCATTCATCCTAAAGACCAGAAACAAAGGGAGTCTCTATGATGAAATGAAAGGTTTTTTTTAGGGAGTTCCTTCATTGATTCTTTTATGCCGATTAATGTAACACCCCATACATTAATTATGAAAGTTTAGAGAATCTGAACCCGACACCATGTGTCAAAAATTGAAACATTTCATAATTTCAAAAATAACGGTCATCATCAACGTTCAAGTGACTTATACATGGTTTATAATGAGTTGGATGACCATTAAACCACTTGAGTTAGACTTTACAGACCCAAAGTGAAGAAGACTAGAGAATTTAGCAAACAAAGCCCGTGACTGATCATGAAGCTCCCAAGTGTGACCGATCACACACAAGAGTCACAACTTTCAAATATTGCTCAAATCTACATGTGACCGATCACAAATCACATGATCGATCTCAGTCATGATCCATCACACTCAATACGCAACTTAAGGTGTGAGAAAAGTGACATACATGGTTTTTTCTCATTTGACCCCCACACGAGTAGGATCTCTTTTGTGACAAAATATAACCATATTATGACCTCATTTGGATCCAAAACACCTCTTAGAACATAGAAAGGAAGAGTGAGAGAGAATTTAGAGCTTTAAGAGAGAATAGTGAAAATTCTTCCCCAATTTAATAAGTTAAATGCATTCTTGTGAATTTTTGTTTGATTAGGTGATTTTCTTCCTTGATCTTCTTAGTTTCATTAATTTGATCTTAGATCTACTATAATATTGTAAAACAAATTGATTTGAGAGATTAAAGTGAATGAGTTTTGGCAAAGAGTAAAGGATTTAGAATGATTGTAAATAATCTTGCTTACTATGGGTGATGTGGTGTATTTTACTTTTTTAATTTTTACATTATGTAAAGTCTATGTATTCTAGCTTGCTTAGTAATTTTTCATACTCCTTATGCTTTGTATAATTTTTTTTTATTGAAACTTTTGAAAATTATATAGATTCATGACTTGAACCATTGAATCTTGTTTGATCTTTAGATCTACACCTATTTTGTGAAAGATTATTATTTATAAACATTGTGTAGACTGATTTTCTTCATGAAATCCTTTAGATCATGTAAAATATGAATTTTCTTTATGTGAATCTTTGAAAATCAATGTGAAATTGTGAATCATTTTAAGATCTATATTATTTATAATCAAAATGATAGGTGAACTTGTTTTGTCCTTTATCTGGAATACTATAAGTGACATTTGGTTAATCTCCACAATTAGATTCATTGGAAAATCATTTTGAACTTTCAAATTTCTATAAATTTGTATTGAATTCATTAATTTTATTGAACTTTATACTTCTTTGGTTAATCATATGAACTATGTAAACCATCAAATCCCATCAAATCATTAAGTTAGGTGAAATCTTAGTAAATTATTGTGGCTTCGGCCTTAAGAACATTGAATCATGTACTAACATTGAACATAAGTGAATCATACACCTTTAAAATGATTGAATCATGACAATGATATGTCCATGTTCATTTTATGCATTATGTAAATATTCTGATTATTAAAATTATGTGAACCTTCGAACTTATTGATGTGAACTCTATTGGATTTCGAACATTTGACACATTTTGGGCTCCATCATAAGGGTAAGTGTGACCATCAACTATGTGGGCCTTGACACAGGTATAAGTGTGTCCCCTGACTCTTTGGGTTCATTCACAAGGCCAGTATAAGAAAGTACTTTAGACATGTTTTTTGGTTCATGGATATTAACCACATTTATAGGGATTATTAGAAGATTAAGATTTTACCCTTAGAGTTACAACAAGGACAAGGACATTAGCCCTACTCGTGGGGTTTAGCACGAGATCAGGACTGTACCCATGGGATTGAGTAGAGCATACAAATACTTTATTTTGGACCTTTAAAACATTGAACATTGGACTTTCTGAACTTTGAACTTTGAACACTTTAAATCATTAAACTCTGAACACTTTGAATATTAAACTTCGAACACTTTGAATCGTGTGAACTTTGAACCTTTCAAATCATTGAACTTTGAACACTTTGAATCATTGAACATCAAATTCTTTGAAACTAACATATGACATTGAACTTATAGGCTTTGATATCTGTATTGAATTACTTATTTAGACACCGATTCTTACTCGGTATTTAGTATTGAACTCTGAATTAATAAGTCATAATTCTTTATTCGAACTTATAACTTTGCATTGGACATTTGACTTTAGTTTAATATCTGATTATTGTTCAGTTTGTATTAGTGTGATTATGCTTCTTACTTCAATCTTTGTTTAGTTATGTATTAACCTTTGGATATGTTAGAACTCAGATTTATGTTTTGCTTCATATTATCTATAGTCAGTTAGATTGCTTACAGGGTGGAACAACCGTTTTGTTTTTCAGACTGACTATGATTGTAGGTTCTCTATTATAGAAACTTGCTACAAAGTTCTCATCATTTTTCCTTTTATTCTTTATATTTGTTTTAAACATATTTTGGGACCTTTATTTTAGGTCCATACTATTCGAATATTGGATTTTCATTTCCCTTGTTTGTGATTTGGGTGAAAGGGCACCCCATTGATGTAGATTGTTAATTTCTAATATTTTAGATTTATATTGAAAATTATAGTGTTATTTTTGTTATTTATTAGACTATAGTGATATATTGAATTTTGATATACGCTTCCACAATTATCGGATTTAGGATGTGAATATGGCTATTGAATTATGAATATTGGATTGTCAACATTGGTGATCAAATCAATGTAACGATTCGAATATAGGGCACTTACAGATCCCATATTCGATTCCGGGTTAGGGGGTGTTACAATTGATCTATTAGTACTTGATCGTATCGCATGTCAATTATATAATCTTTTCATTGAGTGTTGATTTTAAAGTTATTTATCCAAAAGCCTTGATTGAAGAGGGCTTTGGTTGAATCCATGAATTCACCTCAAAGAAGTACATGAAGAAGATGTAATTTTATGAAGGTTTTCTTGAATTATCATGTGCATGTTTGGATAAATGGCATTGAAAGTAAATTTCCTATGTTTATATGTGTGGATAGATGAATGCTTCAAATGATAAATGTGTGAATTCAATTTATAAATTCGAATTAATTAGATATAAGTAAATAGTAAGATGGAGGGACTATGAATTATTCTCTCTTTGGATATTGTATTTAATAGAAATAATTAAAAAAAATCATTTGAAAACATATCACATCGTTTTTCTTTTTTTGTCTTGCCCATCCATCGGTCATCTCCTCAGATCCAGGTATAACTTCTTCTCATAATGTTATATAGAATCTTCCTAGTTGTCCTTTTTTTTTCTAATGATCCTTCTGATGATCTTGATATTCTCATTGCATTGCATAAGGGTAAAAGATCTTGTACGACTCATCCCAAACACCAGTTTATTTCCTATCAAGTATTATCTCCTTTTTACATAGCTTTTGTCTTAGATATTTCCTCGTCTAAAGTCCCATCTAGCTTGGTAGATGCTCTGAAAAGATATATTGGTAACAAAAACTATAAGGGGGTTATATTGGCGAGATCCAATGGTGAACAATTGCCTAAAAGAAAAACCGCCTCAAAGTTCGAGAACCTTTAGTACTTGTCTTCCAAAGTAACCACAATCAGAACACATGCAAATGTATGAGGTATCTAGGTGGTTTGTTGAGTGTCAAGTGAGAAGAGAAAATAGGGATATCGCATGTATATACAATTCAAGACAACCAAAATAATGAAATTCCATAGACTATTTAATTGTGATTTTTTTTTTGTATCAAGGCTAACCAACTTACAAAGGAAAACAGGACTTCGAAGCTTTATCATTTTACACACCTGAGCACTAGATCACGAAAAGTAAAATGAGGACAAAAATCCCTCACTGAAGAGGTCCGAGTGCTATTCAATGGCATCATATGAAGGGTTTTATCCCTCAGTTATGGGTCACTCAATTAAAGTATCTATAGGAACACCGAATCACCACTAATTATTCTTAATTTTAGATGATGGGAATAGTATGCTAACGTATGTAGTATGGGCGGTTAGAGTGCCTAACACCTTCCCCAACTATAACCGAACCTCCGAAACCTCATATCCGCACTCTAGTTAAACCAAGACAAGATGTTTTTTGGGCCTCCGTTAGGGAGTACCCTTAAAGAGAGAATTTAGGTGTTATTTAAGGGAGAGTATGGGTAGTTGTCAACATTTTGGGAAAAATACTACGTGGGAGACGTGAGTTTTTATTTATTTATTTTTTTTAAAGAGATAAAATAGGAGAGACGTTTTGGGGTGAGATTATAACAGGATAGAGATTATAAGATGAAGATATTATTGGAGAGAGACACAGGGGTATTTTGAAAAAATTTAGGAACACAAATTTAAATAGAGTGTCCACGTGGACGAGAGAGAAAGGTGGGTTGAGGCTATTGGTTATATATATATATGATGACTTTAGTATCTTATAAGTCCTTAATTTACCATAAAACACTTTTGTAGAGTACTTTTTACCGAGGCCCATATCTTATATATAGCTTACTCATTGCTCCTTTGTAAAATTAAAAATATGAAAAATCTATCATAAGGACTAGGCATAATAGTAGTTTGACTTGGCTTTAGGTTGGAAGTTCCTCCCTATCATATTTAACTTCTCCAAAGTTAACCATTTATTCACCTTTTTTTTTAGATTATTATTTTGTGAGTTTCTTTTTCCCCATTGATCCAATTATCTTTAGCTCGTTGTGTAAAAATTTTCAAAATTTGCAATTTTGATGCTCTATGGAAATATTGATCATGTTAATGATATTCATGGAAAAGTCCAGCATCAAATTTTCTCTCTGCCCTTATTTATTCTTTTTTTTTTCTTTTTCTTGTTGTTGCTGATCTTCTTTCTTTTTTTCTTTTTTTCTTTTTTCTCTCCCCTCCCTCTAAATTCTATCCATTATAAAGCTTTGTTATTCAAATATTATCTAAGTTTTGCAAGTTTTGTTCGTTATAAAGCTTTTTTGTTTTTACCCTCATGGGCCTACTAACTATTGCATCATAATGTCTGATTTGTAACATTGGCGGGACTGACAGACGTTGTTGCAATAATGTGAATGTTGCCAGGCTGGATTAAACACTTGACCTCTCTCCAAAATGGACATTGGCATTAAAAAGCTAATATAACAAGGTTTCCAACGGTACCAAGCAGGAGAAATTTAAACACTCCATACAAAAAAATTAATTAGAGATATGATCAAAACAACTTAATTACTTATTTAATAATTTAAAATTTTATGATTTTAAATTTAATTGCTATGCCATTTGTTAGCTACACGCATGCAATTTTATGCGATAATAACAATCCAAGGATAATGATTTATATTGGTTCTATTGTAAGCAATCATTTGACACAAAATATGAGCTTTCTAGTTTTTATTTTAGTATACACAATAGGGAACTCTAGAAATAAAATTAAAAGAAAGATGTAAGAACCAATTTCAACAATTGAAATGCCAAAAAAAAAAAAAAAAAATAGAAGGGCAAAGCCCACATTATGTATATAATCCAACTGTTGCTACTAGCATTAAGTGTTTTACTTTCTTTCTCTCTTCCAAGTTTTAATAGATGACCAGAATGCATATTGTGTAATTAATTCAAAATTTTTCTATCAGCAAAAAAAAAAAAAAAAAGGATTGTAATTGATGTCTATTCGATTACTTGGCACAAATTCAAATAACAACTGAGTCGATAAAAAAAATCAGCCAAGTTGACCTAGTTTGATCAAGTCTAAGTTGTATTAAGTTTATTATAGCCAAGATGTTAATCAGTGACTTAGTATAATTAACTTTGTAGTCTGGGCTTTTGGCCGTATTGTCACAGTCAGAATTTTCTCTCTGTCAAAATCGTGCGGCCCCTCGACCATCATCCAGCTAAGGTTAGTCTTTCAATCATTTGAGTCATTCCTTTAACCCGTCGATATGCCCCATGTATACTGACTACTCAGCCACTTCGGTGCCCCTGCCGTGCCATTGAAGTGCGTTTCAAACGACCCTAGAGTCCTTCATGCTCAGCCTATAGCATTGAAGGCCCAACACGCCTACAACACATTCTCAAGCTCTTGCTCGAGACAGTAAGCCCACCGAAGGCCATGGCACTTTACCCACACAGCATGCCTTTCCACGCAAGACATCGCCTCAAGTCTTGTCATGTCACCCCTGTGGTTGTCCAATGTCAAGCTAGGATTTTGCCCAGCACAAGAACAATGCACACCCGAGCACACCAAGGCAACATGATAGCCCACTCGACTCCACATGGGCTTCCACTGTTGCATAACGCATGCTAGTAGCACCCATATAGGAAAGCCCCCGCCCTCAAAATGCATAGTGCCACCACACCAGGATTCTAAGCATTGTCCCATGAGGGAACCCAACCCCTAAGGGAGCTCAAGGCAACACCTCTGTGCATGCCAAGAGTTGCCCCCAACCCACGTTAGGGAATGCCTCACAGTTTAAGCTCATGCGGGCTAGAAGCACGTCCTCAGCCTTGGCACTATCCGTCGTGCCATTCCGTGCCTTAACATGCCTCCTACCCATGTCAAGGGTCTAGGTACCTTAGACCACTCACCCCTCCTCAAGGTGTGCACTAAGTTTTTCCAGGGTTGCCAGAAGGGAACATCACCCCCGAAAAAATCATATTATACCTATTTACAATAATGTCATTGAACAATATTTATGAAAATGCCACCATGCCACATGTCAGGTCACCCTCATGTCTGTGACATCCTCCCCCACTTGTTTGATTGACGCCCTCGTCAACACTCCCACAACAAGTGCTCACTTCAGCTTGCACACCCCTCCCCTACCTCGACTACTACTGATCAACGCCCAGTACCACACTGAACTCAGCTAGGATCTTCTATACACCACCTACTCCATGACCTACCTTGGTCTTCAACGCACACCAAGTGCTCACTTCGGCTTGCACACCTCTTCCTTTAGCTCGACCACTACTGATCAACGCTTAGTACCACACTGAACTCAGTTAGGAACCCATATACATTGTCTACTCCATGACCAACCTTAGTCTTTCATGCACACCAAGTGCTACTCTATGCAGTCCGTCACGCAGAAACTCACCAATATACACTGTCCGTCTTATACGTGAACATTCCGTTATGCACTAAAGTTCACTGAGTCTTAGCATTTACGACTTTAAACATCTTTGAATATGGCTAAGCCAGCAAATAAAACCAATCCAAGCTCTGCTTTGCTATAGATATCAACCCAATTTGCCTTACCCCCAAGGCACGATCCTCATACCACTTTGCGCACCTTGCGCCCAAGTGCTTGGCTTTCCCAAACCAAGTTGTGACTTAGTTTGTTGAGCCATGGGTCTCTCCCCGAAGATCCCTTACCCATGCACCTCTCAAGGTGTGGCTCGCAAGCCAACTATAATCCATTGTTGTATGGTTCTCCTTTCCATCAAGACTCAACCAATCTGAACTCATCTCACCATGACTCATCCACCCCAAACTAACATTGATTCTAACTCACAGGCTTTCGTACAATCTCATTCCTACTATGACCCCCTACAAGTCCAACCAAGTTGCATCCATCACAGCCAACAACCCTGTTCGTTGTTTGAAACTCCTTGCACAGTCCATCGTACAATGCCTCCTCGGAGGACTTCCACTCACCTCTGCATCTGTTAATGTATCAATCATCCCACTCTGACATGCACTCCATCCATAGGTCCTTTAACCTTTTCATATCATGGGACTTAGTCCGTAGAGCTCCCTTCTCTGTGGCCAACACCCCTTTCTCTAGTGCTTGAAGCCAACCCGTGCCAAGTCACCTTGGTCTTCTATACCTCATCCATGAGGTTCCACTGATTCTGTTCTGACAATGTTCTTCACCTTGTGCACATACTGACTCTCATCTGTATGAACCCTGGCACTCAACCGACCAAGATAAAAAAGCTCTCATATGAACTCTGCCCACCCTAGTAGCTCGAATTAATGACCTCAGTCGTGGCACACCTGTACCTATCATCGCTTCCTTTGCGCACACTAGCTTAAGTGCTCCCCCACTTAAGCTTGTCACCATATCTCGGTCTCCCTGAACGTCAACACTATCCAATTCAACTATCCTCTTATGTTGCCTCTCCAGTACCTCGACATCCTGTGTCTTCACCCTGAGAAGACAACCATCGTTATTACCACTTTGCCTTCGGTTCATTGAAGGTCTTCCTGTAACTTACCATAAGCTATGCCCAAATCACTATGCCACCCTAATACCTCGGTCTTCCTCACCTTCACCCTGAGTAAGCATTGCCCATCACCGCTCTTGTCTGTCAACTGTGTTATCTTAGTTCCTCAGCACCCTGCCTTCACCCTGAGCCAACACTTTGTCCCAGCCAATGTGTCACTCCAGTACCTCGGCATCCATTGCCTTCACCCCGAGCCAACACTTCTTCCCTGTCAATGTGTCACTCTAGTACCTCAACATCTATTGCCTTCACCCCAAGTGAACTATCCTTTCAACTTCTCATATCTGTGTCAATGTCTCACTCTAGTACTTGAACGCACCGACCTTCACCCTGAGTAGACTAATCATCTCAATCCTCATTCCTGTCTCACTGTCTCACTTTAATACCTGAGCACACCGACCTTCACCCTAAGTAGACTAACCATTCCTGTAACTATCTCACTCTAATACCTCGACATCCTGTGTCTTCATCCTAAGCAGACTAACCATCTCTGTCACTATCTCGCTCTAGTACTTGGGCACACTTGCCTTCACCCTGAGCAGACTTACCATATCGGTCCTCATACTTGTGTCAATGTCTCGCTCTAATACCTTGACATCCTGTGTCGTCACCTTAAGCAGACCCTAGAACTCTATCTGGTGCCACTTCAGTACTTGATCTTTCCTGTGCCTTCACCCTAAGTGACCATCCATTCAGATTTTCACACTGGCTTGTCACCCTCAAACCATGCCTTGGCACCACTGTGCCTTTCCCTTGTGTTATTGCGCACATATCCTCAAGTCGTCCTGACATAAACTCAACACCACATGGTAGCCTAGTCCATCAAAACTACATGACACTCATGCCATTCAGTATCACCCATTGGCATGCCTTTAAGCTGCTCACCCGAACCATCAAGACTTTCTCTGTAAGCTCATCTCCAATAACCAATACTTCAATGTTGTTCGTCACACCAAAGACTTCCCAAATGTGTTGTCGACATCATCTCGATCCTAGGCAAGTCTCACCATAGACCCCCACATGATAGACATTAAACAGACTCTGTAGCCAACAACCCTCCCACTAATTAGAACCATAGTATCATGCTCAATACCTCACCCGTATATGAATAATCTAACCCAGAGGTAATCAGTCTGTCAACTACCTAGCCCTGATACCACCTATATCAAAAGCCACTTCTGAGCCATCCACACAGCTCTGATACCAACTGTCACGACTAGATTTTTCTCTCTGTCAAAACCATGCGGCGCCTCGACCATCACCTAGCCAAGGTAAGCCTTTCAGCCATTTGAGTCCTTCCTTTGACCTGTCAACATGCCCCATGTGTACTGACTACTCAGCCACTTCGGCACCCATGCAATGCCATTGAAGTGCATCTCAACTGACATCAGAATCCTCCATGCTCTACCTATAGCACTGAAGGCCCAACAAGCCTACAACACATCCTCAAACCCTTGCTCGAGACATTAAGCCCACCGAAGGCCATGACACTTTACCCATATAGCATACCTTTCCACGCAAGACCTCGCCTCAAGTCTTGCCATGCCACCCCTGTGGCTGTCCAAGGCCAAACCAGGATTTTGCCCAGCACAAGGCACACCCGAGCACACCAAGGAAACGAAATAGCCCAGTCGGCTTCATATGGGTTGCCACTATTGCATAGCGCATGCTAGTAGCACCCATATAGGAAAACCTCCGCCCTCAGACGGATGCGCAGTGCCGCTACATCAGGCTCCCAAGCACTGTCCCATGAGGGAACCCAACCCCTAAGGGAGCTTAAGGCAACACCTCTGTGCATGTTAAGAGCCACCCCCAACCCACGTTAGGGAATGCCTCGCAGTTTAAGCTCATGCGGGCTAGGAGCCTATCCTCAACCTTGGCACTGTCCGTCATGCCCTTCCGTGCCTTAACATGCCTCTTGCCCATGTCAATGGCCTAGGTGCCTTAGACCACCCACCCCTCCTTAAGGTTTACACTAAGTTTTTCCAAGGTTGCCAGAAGGGAACATTACCCCCCGAAAAATCATACTGTACCTATTTACAATAATGTCATCAGACAATATTTATGAAAATGCCACCATGCCACATGCCAGGTCACCTGTATCACATGCATCGCCTCGACATGCATGTGACAGTATGGCCAACCCATGCCCAAATACATTGGGGTGTCCTATTTCACTTGGTAGGTCTCTCTTTTCTTTGGACTAGTAGTTGAGTTAAATCTAGAAAAACTTATACCAATTTGACTAGATCTATTGACACCCTTAATAGCATGATTGACTAGTGAAGTAAGGGTTTTCAGGGGAAATTCAACTACAGTCTCCTTTCCTCAACCTAAATGGGGTGCAAAAGGTATTTTGCTACAAATAATGCTTTGTCTTGATCAAGGATATAAATTAACAAACTAATTGGATTACTCAATAATAATGGAGAAATAAAAAGTCAACTAACAAGTTTGGGCTCTGCTTGGTTGTTAGTAGAATGCTAGAAAGTGAAATGAAGTTAATTGTATGAAAATGAATAAAATGAAGTGAAGTAGAGTGAAATTGTGTTTTCCAACAATTGTTTGGTTGATTTAGAATACAGAAAGAAAAAGTAAGTAAATATTGCTTACTTTCAGAATGTGTAGCATATTTCGTTTTAAAGTCCGACTAAATTGGTCAGATTTTTACAAAGAAAATCAAGGTATATATTAAGAAAACCCTTAAACGGAAAGCCAATATAATTGTTTTACATTCAATATTTGTAGTTCTTGTAGTCTCCCATTTGTGGGGTACTCGATAGTGGACTTGACGGATTATCAAAAAAAGAATAGAGGGTAGTGGACCTGACTAGCACTAGGAGGGTGTGCATAGGTTGGGTCCAGACTAGGCCCAGCTTTGTTCATTATGGACTCATCCTTAAAAGAAACTCATAAATCAAGGCCCAAACCAGGCCCAACTCTATTGTACGGGTCTTGGGTTGGGGTCGGGCTGGCCCAAGGCACTTTAATATATTATATAAAATTAAAAATTTACAAAAATCCACCATATTTCTATAACTTTTTAAAAAAATACATATTAATATAAAAATATCTATTAAAACTCTATATATCTATATAATAGGATTTGGGCCTTAGGCTGAGCCATGGTAAGCCTGGATATGGCCAAAACATAAGATCGGGCTTCAATGTCTTGGGCTGGATCAAAATTTTATCTGGGCTTGGGTTGGCCCTCCCTAAGGACTAGATTCGATACGAAGAGAACTCAACCAATAAATGGAGTACAAAAATATTTGACCACGAGAGGTTGGGGTTTCGAACCTCATGGACAACAATTCTGCAATGGATTGGGTTGATGTCTAATTGTCTATATCCGGCAGGGGTGGTGCAGGGTTGTCAATGTGCCAGTGGGTCCGGGTGACCCTAGTAAAAACTTTGGGATCATTATGATATCACCAGCAAGAAATCAGGGTGAATGGTTGATTAAAAAAAAACGAAAACAAAATCAGGGTCAATTATAAAATCCCAATTGAGGTTATTGAGAGGGTGAGGTTTGGATTTTGAGAAGGCAGGGGTGTTTCTGTACTTTCCTCCTTTTCTCTGTCTAAAACCCTGCCGTTCCTCGTTAGGGTTGAGAAGCAAGGGAGGCTCACGAAACCCTTGCTGTCACACGCATCTCGTTCGTTCGAAGCTATGGTAATCGATTCTTTAACTTATCTATTGTTCTTTGTTTCCATTCGTTGATCGTAGCTTCACATAGATCTTTAATTCTTTGCTCATCAATCTCTGTGTTTGCTTCATTAAAATTGGTAAGTCTGTGATCGAATCCAGTTACCGAAAACCCTAACTGTTGAAATGCATTTTATTTTATTTTTCTGATCTGAAAAGTTGTAATAATTTAACTGCTCGATCTAACTCCGGTAATCTACTTTCGTATCGTTGGTTGATTTCGTCTGCATCATTAATGTGTGAATTTTAGTAGATATGCATTTAGAATATATATATATATATATATATATATATATATATATATACTAGCAAATCAACCCGTGCAAACACGGGTGAGTGAACACCAATCATCAACTAAATTAACGTTAGCTGTTAATATGTGAGAATCATAGATAGATGTGACTAATTAAAAAATTAAAAATACAATTAAATAAGGAATCAAAACAAATATTGAGGAATGAATAACTAAATTATAGTAATTACTAATAAGACATCAATCATCAACTAAATTGTTTTTATTAAACAACTGATCCAGTATTTGTTG
>JAOXJP010270989.1:0-20178 GCA_025762735.1 Platanus orientalis | reverse complement strand
AATCACTTCGGATTTGCGCAATTTTGGTCTCATTAGAAAGATAACTGAATAACCTATCTAATTACACCAAAATCAAGCCAAAAAGTCAAGTTTTGACATTTAAAAAAGTGGGTTGAACATTAAAAATGGGATTACTCTAAAAAACCCAAAGTTAGGTACTATTGGCCTTATTATATGGACACATAAAATGTTGTACCCCCCTTAAAAGACCCTAAATAATCCCACATAACATGTACACTTAAATCTAGCCCTCTTATGTGGGGGTACATACATAAGTCTTGCTTAATTGTCCGCATCATTCTCTTGGGATGGGGAGAAATTCGACCTCGAATTTGAAATCAACCACCATTCTTCATAGCTTGGTAATATGTCAAGAATCCACAACAAAGGTGGTAGATGTAGTGGAGGTTCTAGAATTGATGACTAGCATGTACTTTATAGACTGGATGGCTACTTGGACTTGGATCTTGATCTGGTCTGCTTCCGAGTTTTTGCTTGAGGTGGAATCTTCTTAGGCTTTGGGAAAGTTTGGCTTTTAGCAATGATCTGTAACATGGTAGGAGGAGGTCCAAGTATGGAATCTTTGCAAGAATTCTTTTGCCTTGATCTTTTATTTTTTTTTCAACTTTTGACTTTCTCTGCTGAATATGAACCGACTCAACAATCTTAGGAGTCACCACAGAGTCAGGAGCTGGTGTAGTAATGAAGATGGACTGAATCTCACTTTAAACTAAACCTAAAACATCATCATCAGGTGGTTGGTCACAAACTTGGACAGCAATGGGACATGCACTCTCGATCATGATAGACTCACCAATCAGCTCATCACAAGGGTGATCATCATCTACACTATTATCATCAAGAAGAGGACATGCAAACATGTCTTTCTCATTTAATTCTTAATCTTGCCACTCATGAACTTCATTCTTAGCATACCTCTCTTGAAGCTTGATTAAGTCATTTTTAATTTTCTTAATAAGACTGTCAAACTCCCTCTTTTGATCATACATCATATGCTCCATGTTCTTGAGGGCAAACTTTTTCAACTGTGTTCATAGAAGATGATAATGTCGCGTAAGAGTCAAAAGCGCATTCCAATCAGATTTGTATCCATGCTTTGCCTTCCACTCTAACTCTTCAATATTCGCCAATACATATTTCATTTCTCTTGGCACCCACTTCAAAACAAGAATTCAGCCACAACTTAAACTCTTCTAACTCATCCATGATCTCAAAATCCAAAAGAAAGAATTGAGTTGTTCAATGTGATGTTTTTGGGATTACAACTAGACAAGGATTAATTGTAACCTGGCTATGATACCAAATCTGATGCAGGACAAGGGAGAAGATACTAAAATTTGATGTATAATAATTTTCCAAAGCCTCAAATAATTTAAATTAAGGATGCGGAAGCAAAGAAATCAAGAATAGAATTTAGAAACAAACTAGTAGCCACAAAATTTAAAAACCCAAAAATAAAATCATAGAAAGAAGATAAGGAGGATATAGAACAGAAAAAGATGAGAAAATAGAAGAAAATAGTCCAAAAAGATAATTTTGGATAGAAAATCTAAAAATTACTAAAATGCCCCTCTGACACATCAAAAAATTCTGAAATTTGTATGGTCGTTTCTTACGTGTGACAAGGTTCTACAGTTAAAATTTCATGAAATTATGATAAGATTTGATGGCTCAAATCAAAGAATTTCATAAGAAAGTGAATGTGCTTTAATGAAGGTTTCAAAAGGAGGAAGAAGAAGAAGAAAAAAAAAGAATATGACAGAAAGAATAAGAAAAATACTATAGAAATAAAGAGAAACTTGGGAAGAAACTAAAAGAGAAAGAAAAAAGAATGGAGATTTACCTTAAAAGAAAGAAGGGAGCTTGTGGCTACACCTATGGAAGAAGAAGAAAGAGGGGAGCCATGAGTGACATCAATCCTTGGAGAAGGAGAACATGGCTACAACCACACCTTGGGAACACCCAAATCTTCAAAAACTTGTTTATTCTTCGCTACTAAATTATGGCGGAGGGGTTGCATTTAAATAGGCTAACAACTTTAAAAAATTGAAAACTTGCCAAAATTAGAAACTTCAAAAAAAAAAAAAAACTTGGTAACCAAAAACATAACTTTTTAAAAACTTATTTTCCAAAAAAATCAAACTCAAAACTTCCTAAAAAACCACTATTCCCGTTTTTAGTGACCATCTCTTAGTAATTTGGTCATAACTTTCCCAAATCACCTTGGATTTGTACAATCTTGGTCTCATTAGAAAGGTAACTAAATAACCTATCTAATTACACCAAAATCAAGCCAAAACGTCAAGTTTTGACCTTTGAAATAGTGGGTTAAACATAAAAAACGGGATTACAACTAAAAACCCAAAAAAACTAAATTCAACATGGCACTCTTGGCCTTATTACAAAATAACCCACCCCTAACTAATTCTAATCAACTCCATGTAATATGTGCATCTAAACCTTGCCCTCTTATGTAGAGGTACATACATAAGTTTTGCTTGATTGTCCGCATCAACTTGATTTCTACAAGTTTTGTTGAGATTTTACAAGATTAATGCAAGATAGCCTATCCTGCGGATGTGAACCCAAAATTAACTGAAACAGTAACTTACATCAAGGGAAAATCAATAATTCTGGAAAATATTTGTAGCAAAGAGAAATTACCAAATACCCTACAGAATCGTCGGAAAGGTATGAAATTTAGTAGGCCAATAGAGGATTGATAGATGAACAAGCTTAAAAAATTTCATGTCACTCCGAATTTTAAAAGTATATAAAATATATAGCTTAACAGGTTGTTCCAAATAATCCAGCAATGAGACTAAGGCAGAGACTAGAGTTGGGGTTGACAGAAAAGTCACAAACAAAGATATGAATCAAATGGACTTTAAGGAATTATATATTTAACTAATGCGAAAAGAAAACCCTTCGAAAAGGAATTCCAAAAGGTTTACTCTAGGGGGCAATTTGCAGTCCATATCAGTCCAGGACCCCAGGTATGCTGCCGATAGGGATCCTCTTATCAAAATAATGAAAGATTTTGGGAATGGTTTAGCAACCCAACAACAGAAATAAGAATAGTAGTAGAGAAAAACTTATTGGTGTTCTGGGGCACCAACCACTAGAAAGAAGATTCACAGCTACAACCGTGAAACTAAGCAGGAAAACCTCAACTTTTTTTTCTATTTTTTTCAGAATCGATCCATTATATGTTGTGTTCTCTTCTTATATAGACTTCTAACAGCACTTCTTTTTTAGAAACTCTTAATTTAATAGAAACTACTAAACCCTAAACTTCTAATATAAAAATTAAAAAAAAAAAACCCAAAATACCCTTGGCTAAAAAGCCTTATTACAATAAAACCCAGAAAATATAAAAATCCTAAACTACCTTCATTTTCCAGCACTCCTAAGATCTCAAAAATATCCCTGGCCTTTGGCCTAATTACAAAATAAACCCCATATCCTGAAACTCAAAAATTCTCCTACTTACATGGGCTTTTGAATCTAGCCGTTTTGTGGGGTGGGACGTATAGAAGCCTCTTAGCATTGGCTACATCAAAGACCCTGTCGATCAAGGTGAGGAAAGTTTTTCTATCCAATTCAAACAAGGAAAATACATCGATGGTGCTAAATGCAAAATCTTTTCATTGAAAAACAACAAGGTGATTCATCAATAAACAAGGTGATTTTAGGCAAGCAATGGATTGAAGAAAGAATGGCTACTTATGATGAAGAGATGCGCAACTTGAAGAATTTTAACTTCGGTATGTAGTATTAAGTAAAGCCCCAACAGCCTTTTTCTATGGTTCCGTCAGTTTTGGAAGAGAAAAAGCAAGAAGAAATTGTCAAAATAGTTGATAATGAACCAAAGTTATCTCCACCAAATTTAGTAACTCCAAACAAACAAATGGCACAACCAATTTTAGAAAAGACTCCTCAAAAGAAAACTCCTTTGAGTTTGACTGTTGTCCCACTAGAGAGAACTCTTGAACCACTTCAAGTTCAGCCCTGGGATAATCAAACAATATTTCAAGTAGTTGAGGAAGAGGAATTTCAAGATGAATCAATCCTTGAAATTCAACACATCTATGAAGATCCCTTCTTAAATCAACATGTTCACAGATTTGCTTCAAAGGATTGCAAGTATATCTAGACGAAGGCGAATGAATCATCAAAGCTTGACCGGATGTTCTTAATTCTTTTGTTGTTCTTACAGCATTACAAAACTCGATGATGAGTTTTTTTGAACCAGCGGAAAATGATGTAGAACAAGAAAAAGCCTACATTCAGAGTTGATGGGAACCATACGCAGCATCTAAAGACCTACCTGAGAAGGCGTAAAACTTCCCTTAATTTAATATGGTTGTACTATGACAATATGGGGCCCACATGGGAATTGGAATGATGATGATCACGATGGAGCAGTCCTATAGGTTCCTTCAATACCCATGTTGCGTATGTTAAAGTGTTACTACAAGGGAGAAACAAGATTTAAGGGTAAATGGGAGTTTTATCACTCAATGGCATTGCTATAAATATCAGGGAATTTAGAGGGTAGTCCTAAGGGTTTAAACTACAGCTGGCCGCAAGAGGATCTTTGAGATATTATTTGATTTAATTTACTTCATGTTTTTAGAAAGTAATAGTAGGGAATATTGGGACAGATTCTAATTAGATTTAATGCTGTTTTTTTTTTAGAAATTAGATACTTTTCATGGTAGGCAATTATTCTAAGTCCTTTTTTAGAAGGTTGCTGGGTAAGAAAGTTTCTAAAAAACTAATGTAAGGTCTCTATAAAGGGCTGAACATGAGGAAGGGGCTGAACATGAGGAAGAGATCATGACTTGATGAATACAATTTTTCTTTTGAAGCGTGAATGCTTCTCAGGTGTGATTACCTTAACCCCTAAGTGTGATTGCCTAGTTCTTCTTTTTCTTCGTCTTATTATTCTTCTCTTTTCTTCAATCTTCTACATTTTTACAGTAGGTTGCTTATACTTGATACAATCTCTAGTCTTTGGATTCATTGTCCACATACAAGCTGTCCAAATTGAAGACCCTATATTCAGCCCACATTCCCTAGAGTGCTGAAAACCATCGATCCTACATCAGATGTTTCAAAATATGATTGCACTAAGAAATCTATTTGAAAAAACATTACGTAACCAGCAAATTGTAATCATCAAATCTCATCTTGTTCTTCTTTGTTTTAAGTGACCACCAATCCTAAAGCTAGATGTTCTGGCAGAGATCTCCACTTGGGACCCATCAAGTGATAGGCCACATGAACATGTATTTTTGTACTGTGTTGGTTCTCTAAAGTAGAGAGTTTTTTCCGTCTAATTAACAACATAAGATTTTCTCAATACATGTTACATGAAAACAGATTAGAAAGGCATACGTCTTACCAGCTTCAATTGCCAAAAGTCGATCAATTGCATCTATTAAATCCCTTAGTAAGGACGGGTTCTCATTGATATCCAGAACAAGAGGGTAGCATCTCAGGGTTCCCCACAGTACAGACAACTCAGAATCATGAAATCGCACACTTGATGGATCCCCTTGAGAAAGATCATTTATCTTCCTGATCCAATCGCGTATATTCGTCTGCAAGAAACTGCAAATCTTCGAAGACTGCTCTTCTGATATTCCATCTAAGCATTTAGAAGTTGTCACTTGCAGTCTATCAACGAACTTCAGCATCAAATAAATAACTTCTACTGGAGAAGCTTCAATCATATCACTCATTGCACTGAAAATCCCATTAAAAAGTTATGTATATAAATGTGTATATGCGTGTGTGTTAATAAAAACAAACAGACAATGGACAATCAGAAGAAGCATTTTAGCAATAAAAGGGATGTTGATGGTACCTTAATATATGACTTTTGAAGGCATATATTACACAAAGATCTTTTAAAAGGAGTTCTCTGATAAAAGTCAGCAAACTGAAAAATTCAAGCCATAAAAATAAAAAATGTCAAACATTAAAGGTTTACCACAAGGAAGAGAGAGAGGGAGAGAGAGAGAGAGAATAGCTCAACTTGAAGGATTGAACCAACCTTCCAACCCACCCATTTCTCTGATTGTCTTTGGGTTGAAATAGCTCAACCTGATTAGATCAGGTTCAATTGGGCATTTCCATCCAGACCCAACCTTTTTTCTATTGAAGAACCCGATCAACATGTAAGTTTTTCCTGTTTTCAGGTTGGTCTACCTCAACGTAATTCATAATCAGGTTGGGGTCAAGTTGGTACTTACCAACCTCATCCATTACTACCCCTAGATATATAATGATGCTGAACTCGGTCCTCAAAGGCATTACCTTGGGATTCTCAACTCAAATACAGGAGCCCATTGCAAGGAAATTCTTGAGATCGCTGATTTATCTTTAGAAATGCAAAGCCCGTCAAGAAGGCATAGCATTAGCTGCAGAACCTTGTCAACAACTTCATCAGAACAATCTTCTGCAATCACGCTGTCAGGAGGCATTATAAATGTCCTCTCAAGTGATCCCACAAGTTCAAGCATTGGTTGGTAGTCTGTGAGGAATAACAGCGCAAAAATCATTTCATAGACATACAGGAAAAAATATTAATTTGAATATGTAGAAAGCATATACAACATAAGTATTAGAATTAAATAGTGAAAAAAAATTGAAATAACGGAGTCAACTTGTGAACTCAATTTTTTGGCTTACCAGAAATTTTTCCCCTATAACTAAACTGAACTGTAGAAATAAGAAGGGACAAGAGGTGTGTCAGATGTTTGTCTCTTTCATTACTACCACTGCCAGATATTGTCTTTAATAAGCAATCCAACATCAAATTCAACTCGCCAGACTGAAGTTCCTCACATAATCTTTGAAAGACAGCAGTTAAAACCTCGACAATAGTGTCTGAACCTGCAACAGAGACACACCCTCAGGGCCAGAAAGTGAAATGAAACCATGTAAATCTAAGAATTCGTAAAACTACCATGTATTGGTCCTACAATAGAAGTAAACCAACAATTAACCTTCAGATTCAAGTAGAAGTTAGTCTTCATACTTACTTCAAAAGATACCCAGTGAGCAAATTCAAAAAGCTTATGCACTATAAACTTTAAAAAATCAAAGAATCAATTTTAAATGATAAACATATTCACTGTCACACACATTCGCTCTTTGTTCTAATCATTGTTCACCACTAGGTAATCTCCTCAATTAACTCGATTAAAGTGACTTTACATGATTACATCTTATGATATTGAAACTTCCGCAGAATGTTGGCAGGGCTCCATATTATTTTAGTATGTTATGTGGAAGCTTTATAAATTAGTGAATTAACCACCCCCCCTCCCCCCACACCATTATCATCAAAGCCTTATCCGAATTATATGGGGTAGGCAACATGAATCATGTTCAGTCATTCCATTCTAGATTTGGACCAATCCTCCATCAGATGGGCATCTTCAAATCTTCTCTGACCATCACAATAGTCGAAATGTATCATTTTTTCATTCCAAATGAAATCAAACATGTATGGAATACAAACCATTCAAATTATTGCATATATCTCAGCACGGGGATGATAACAAACAAGTGATTAAAAGGTGAAATATAGAAGGGGGATGAGAAGAAGGACCATCTGGTGATGTGGCAACAAGCATGCAAATGAAAGGAGGGAGTTGGGAAGACTCAAGAAGCAGAATCCTGTGTTTTTTGGATAAATAACTATCGCATTTTACATCAGACAGGTAGCCTTAAGTTTTCTGTCATGCAAAGCATATATGGCTTAGAATCTCTTGGGCAGGATTATGAATTCCACCCAGCAACCACACACGTAATCCATGAAGAACCAAAAATAAGATCCTTCCTTTTTCCTTCCCATTTGCTATGACATAAATTCTGGGAAGCCTTATGTTGGTGTGAGATTCCTTATTACTGCAACTTTTGCTCTTTCCAACTTTGACCCTATCTCACAAATAATCCCTCCTAGTCCCCTTCTGGTCTGTGTAGAAGTCCATGGAAATTTAAATGGTATCTTCCTTTACCCTTTAATTTGTCACAAAGTGGATTTTGGAAATATAATTAGGCGTTGGGAAGATCTATGTTGAAGTGAGGTTCCTTACTCCTCCAGATTCCATTCCCTTCTTATTTGTGTTTAATTATCTATTTCCTTGAGAATGTTAGTGGGCCTGAATAACTAAAATCCATTATTCTTCTTAGAATGCCAGATGATGTCTTGTTTTTCTTGCATTCAAAAGTTATAAGATTTGGACCCTAGAATCAAGTAGAGTAGGCCCCTTATAACTAATATTCCATAAACTAAAAATTCCTGATGTCAAAAATATTTTGATGAACTAAGTTGGTTCAGTGGTTTATAACCCATGTTCTCTATCCTTTAATAACTAAAATCATTTTAAGGACATTTATATACATATAGTAGATATTAAAATTTACTGCATGCATATAAATACATGTATATATGTTAAATATGTATACCCATATAATGTTTATGAATATATGCATACATATACATAACATTATTAGTTTAGAAGTTTAAGCATTTATTAAATTAATACGGTAATTTATCATAAAAAGGCAAAACATATAGGGGACTCTGCAAGAGATTTACAATCAAGAGAAGATAAATACAATCATAAAGAGCTGAAAAATAAAACATCTCAATTGAAAATGAAATCCTAGAACCAGATTCCTTCAAAAGCTTTCAGATAGGACATCCAGAAGTAAATATTACAGTCATAAGCAATTAAAATCAAAGCATTTCATTTTTGAATTATAAACAAATATAGAAATCCACACACAAAGGCAACGCAATATCCATGTTGGTACACTGTAAATGACCATCATATCAACAAAAGCATATTATAATTAAAGAAAACAGATTGAATCATATTCAAATTAGAACATAAAAGCTGGAAAAAGAAAACATATTCATAGACATTACAACAGAAGCATATTATAAAAAACATCTACGGATGGTAAAGTCTAGACTTCTATGGAGAACAAGAACTTGCCTTTGGTAAACTTACTGCCAATGTCAAAAATGGAAGAATTGGTCAAAAACAACAGCACTTTCTCTGCTCTTGAATGTAGCCTTGATGAAGTTCCTCTTATAACATACCATAGTAGAGCACAGACCCCAGATTTTCTCATATCTGATGGTTTCCTCACAACTTCATGTATGATTTTTTTAATACCTGTACCATTCCAGCAACCAATAATCTTACTTTTTCATCCAAACAGAAACTAATTATGCATTTTGAAATAGTAACATACAAAACCTAGATGGTTGTAATGTGGACACGGATAAGGAACAAAGAGAGTATCAGATAGATATCCATAATTGAGGTGTATTGACAGGCATGGTAAAAATACACACCAAATGATGAATGGAGCATATATTCTTCCACATGCATTTAACAACTCAAGTTCACACAGCAGCACTCAAGAAAAAGCAAAGGTAGATGTGCCATTATTATATTGAGAAGGTGCTTTCTAACATCGTAAACACTGTTAGATAAATAGAAATACATGCATGGTTCCTATAAATTTATGAAGGGGCACGTTTAAGATGATAAGGGAAAAAAATGCAACAACATCAAACAATTACAGCACAAAATGTATGAGACTACAAGTATCAAAAACTACGTTCTTACGTTTTTTTTTTAAATTAGTCATGCAATCTAGTAAATATTTCCTCAAGCAGAGTTCCTCATTGATGGGATACTCCCCTTACAGAACAAACCCTGTGTTATCATCCCCCCTCCCCCCAATCTAGTAAGGATACTCCCCTTACACTAACGGTACCGCTTACCGTTAGCGTCCCTGGTGGTGCGGATTCGAGTCACGGAAACAGCCTCTCCAGAAATGGGGGTAAGGCTGCGTACATCTTGCCCTTCGCAGACCACGCGTTAGTGGGAGCCTCGTGCACTGGGTCACCCTCCTCCCTAAACCCCTAGTCCAGTGCTATGGCTGACTCCAACCCATAATCCACCGTGGAAATGTCAATTGAATCAACATAAGGTATCACCTGATCTCTTCTTAATTGCCCCAACCCTCCCCCTCCTGCAGTACATCTACCTTATTCCCCTATACATCATACTCCCTCTCCCCACTGATGCAGCAGCCATCCACTGGTTAGACATTAAATATCCTATTTGGAGACCCAAGAGAGTTCTTAGAAAAGGCACAATAGGCCTTGGTAGCTTAGTTTTAATTTTACTGTTTTTAGGGGTATTTATGTCAAAATTTATTGTTTTAGGGTGAACTTGTAATAAGGCTTTAATTATCCAAAAAAACTTGTAATGAGGCTTTACATCCAATTAGTTTTAGGACTTTTTTTAAGTTTCAATAAGTGTTTCAGATGTGCTGCACGACAGCTTCTTATAAATTAGGTATTAGAGTCCAAAATAGAAATAGAAACTTAGGAAATCTTATATAAAAGATGGTTTAGGGCTGTATGAGGGTATTTGGAAGAATTTGAATAAAAAGTTTGAAGGTTTTGGAGGATTCCGCGAGTAGACCTGTAAGTTTTTCTCTCCTCTCTTAGTCTCCTTAAATCTCTTTCCTCTCTATTTCTCTCTTCTACAATCTCTCCTCTCATCATTTCTCTTATTTCTCTTCAGTTTTGTTGTCAAGTTCTTGAGTTATGAGATCGTTTGCTGTTCTTTTATCTGAAATCTATCAACTGACTGCATGATTGACCTCAAAACATTCCTAGAAACCAATTCCCACGATCATCAGAAACCTTCCCTTTATTCCCTATACCCTACGGCTACCCTAACTCTTCGTCCCCTCCCTGTTTTCTTTTCCAAAACCTAATCCCTAGCCTCTAACCTATCCAACGACAGGCCCTATACACTTTCTCTTGCTGTTCTCAACAAGAACAACCAAGAGTATTACCTAAAGTCCCAGCAGAAACCAGAAAACTATATCTTCCTTGCTGTTTCCCTAGCTAAACCCAATCATCACCATACTCTAAACCCTACAGTAACCCAAACCCCAGATTGTCCTCTTTTTAATCCTTTTTTACTCCTAATTATGTCCCTTTATCAGAACCCCCAAAAGTCCCTACTGTTTGATCCTAACAGCAGCCTATTAGAACCCAGAACTTCCCCTGTCATGGACCAGATTTTACCCTATACTCAACCACTGTTCTGACCCTTATAAGTCCATATTCTGTCCCATCATACAGCCCAGTTACACATCTGATAGCCCTTCATTCTGATATAAATATATATTCAGACCCAAAGTTAATCTTCATATTATTCTTCAGTCTGTCCATATTTTGGTGTTGAAAACATCTCCTAATCCAGCCCTACACCTGACCCATCAGCACACTTTTGTTTACCTATAAAGCCCCAAATGTACCCCTCATTTGCTGCCTCTGAGCTGACCTTAGTACAGTGTTAAACAGCTTTCTGTTTTGGTATATTTAGACTCATCCGAGTGGTCTACTACAGTAGTTTGAGTGATCCAAACCAACAATTACAACCCCAACGTGTAGCCCTATTGCTTAGGTGCTAAACTGACCCATTTAATTCTTGTGTGGGCCCTACACTTATGGAAAACTACTTCCCTTCTCTTGGCAGTCCCACGTCTATTGGTATCAGAGGGTCCTATTTGATTCTTTCATCATGGTCTCCAATGCTTCTTTTTTTTTGATAAATTAAAATTTCATTAAGAAAAAAGGGATGAGAAATCCCCAAAGACTTCAAACGACGAAACAAAAGACAAGGAACTAGATAGAAAGGAAAAAAGAGCCTCAAACCCTTTTTGATACCAAAGGCAAATAGTTCCCCATATTCTTACAATTTAAACCCCAAAAGCAAGGCAAGTCCTTTGCCCTGTAGAAAACATTAAATGCCAGTTCCATACTTCCCACCAACACCCTTTTGTTGCGCTCGAAGCAAATAAGCCAACAAACTGCTGGACAAATTATTTTCCAGAGAGTACACCCCTTCTTGGAGACCCTGCTAATATTCCATGAGGCAATCAACGAGGCAGTGCTACAAGGGAACACCCAAGATTATCCAATTTCCTTAAGAAACATCTCCCAAATCTCAACAGCATAGGGACAATGAATGAATATATGATCAATACTCTCCACGTCGTACAAACATAGGGGGCATGCAATTGTAATGAACATACCTCTATGCTGAAGCAAGGTCAATAGTAGGGCAGCGACCCCTAACAGCCATCCAAATAAAGAAAGTGACTTTGGATGGAAGGGGAAGGCTCCAGATGGTACCCCAAAAATACACCACGGAGAGAATGGATGAGCAAGCCCAAGAGCTTGATGATACAAGAGGTGCATTGAGACAATTAACAACAACGGTACATGGGATGCAAGATAATATGCAATCTATTCAAGATTAATTGATAGTTATTCAAGCCACATTGGCCGCACCTATAGCAGCATCCATGGCTGGGACAGAATAAGCTCTGAAATCTCCACTTCAGGCTAGAGAACCATCTAATTCAGCCCCTCTTCCCCATCACTCTAGCAGTGTGCATGTTGGTGAAGCTTCTCACCAGTTTCAGCAAGAAGTGGTGCCTCCTAAGAGAGAGCACATAAAGAGATCTGACCCTCCATGGAGAGAGTACACTGATAAAGTTAGCCATCCTTATGGTGCTGTCCAGCATGAGCTTGATCGAAATATACGCCTAGATGTGCCAGAATTTAATGGTCAGCAGGACCCAGACATCTTCCTTGATTAGTTGGACAGCATAGAATCCTTTGACTAGCATGATATTCCAGAAGGCAAGAGACTCAAGTTTGCAGAGGCCAAGTTGAAGAGTACTGTCAGGTTGTGGTAAGGAAAAACATAGACCCTTGGATACATTCGGAAACTGGGAGGACTTAGAGCGTGTTTGGGTGCGCCGAGGGAAGGCGCTTTCAGTGCTTTCAGAGGTCAGCCAGCAAAAAAATGTTTAACTATGCGTTTGGTGCCACTGTTGTTGCGGGTAGTCGGATGAAAGCGAAATAGTTGGATGAGTCAACGAGAGGGACCCACTTACGTTGAGCGACCACACTTTACTAAAGTGATTTTGCGTATTCTGTTTTCATCTCTCTCTCTTCCCTTTCTTCCCCAAATTTAAAACCTCTTCGCCTTTTTCTGGTATTAATCTATTAAGCTTTCAATTACTGGGATTTATCTTTTTGATAGTATTATATTAATTATTTTTAGCTTTTAGGTAACTATCGTTAGAACTTGTGGTTAAGGGTTTCCGTTGAAAGAGGCATCAGATAATTTGGGGCTAGTTATTTTTTAGGGTTATATCATATCGAAATTACCGTGTTTTTTCTAATTTAGATTTGAGTTTTCTTCTGGAGGACTATGAACTCGTTTCCATTTTTTAGTTATAGAATGGTTCTTTATTGGGGCTAAGGTTTCTTACTATCAAACATGAATATATTTGAGTTTGTCGTTTATATTTCAAGTTTTGTGGATTGAAGCTTTGGAAGATTTGACCAGACGGATCTTTATTTTTTTTCCAATTTCCAACTTTCGTTCTTTAGACATATGGAACCTGAAGTTTGTGTGGGAGGAAAGGAAAAAATGAATAAGACCAACAAAGCGATTGGACACGATTAGCATCATGGAGCTAAAGATGTGATGCCATAATAATGATGGAAGAGATGTTTTATGACCAAACCCATGATCCGAATAAAAAGAATGGAGAAGCTTTCTTTGACTTCGAATTTCTTTTGTCATGGGTCACCTCATACCCAAGAATACTAGTTTTGTCTTGGTTTAGTATAATTGATGAAGTTCCAAACAAAGGATGATGCTTTACAATCCATTTACTCCCTAGGTTGATGTTGAGCTCCCAATGTAAGAAGAAACTCTAGGGGTCCTAAAACAATGGCAATCTCGATGGCTGAATTTCAATTCATCTCTTAGAGGATGGAGGTTCTTTTCTTGAATCATGGAAGTTGGCAAAGAAATAATTCCAGGCCAGCTCATACTTCCACTCCTCCCAGATCTAGGAACACGAAGGAATCTCCATCTAAAAGCAGGATTGGCCCGTGCCATTATTGTTAGGGTTATGGTCATTATCGAGTGCAATGTCCCAACCACATCATGGGTCTTTCCAGCAAGCATCCCATGGATGACATAGAGGAAGAGATCTATGATTTACCAAAGCCTCTTGCCCTTGAGGCAAAGCGAACTTTAGAGGAAGAGCTTCAAGCAGCTGATGAGGACCAAACATTTTATGTTCTACCTCCAATGTTGACGACACATCCAGCATAGACAGATGAAGACTAGCGTCGAAACAACATCTTCCAAACACATGTTTGTTGCAATGGACAATTATGTTCCATAGTGATTGATGGCGGGAGTTGCACCAAGGTTGTTTTTGAGAATGCGTGCAAGAAATTAGACTTGAAAACGGAACCACATCCAGCTTCTTACAAAGTGGTGTGGGTAAATAACACCAACCTGAAGGTTAGCGAAAGGTGTTTACTTACTTACTCCATGGGAGAATTCCATGATCAAGTCTTATGTGATGTCCTCTCAATAAAAGTGTACCACATCTTACTTGGTCGACCTTGGCTCTACAACAAAAATGCTCAACATTGCGGTTTCCAGGGCACTTACACTTTCCGCCACCGCAATAGGGAGATGAAGATGGTGTCGAGCCATGACGTGACCACCTTGAAGCTGAACAAGACTGTTGGATCGTTGCCTCTATAGCACGTACCACTTGGCAGTTACGGGATTCTTGGTCCACCTGCTAACTCAACGAGGTTGAGTTCTTTTAAGAGGGGGGAATTGAAGCAGCAACCATCCACTGATTAGACACCAAATATCCTGTTTGGAGGCCCAAGATCAAAGCCAAAAAGAGTTCTTGGAAAAGGCCGAATAGGCCTTGGTACTTTAATTTTTCACTGCTTTTAGGGGTATTTATGTCAAAATTTATTGTTTAAAGGGTGAACTTGTAATAAGGCTTTACAGCTAAGGGATTATGTGCAATAAGTATTAATTTTAGGAGTTTTTTGAAGTTTTAATTAGTGTTATAGATTGTGTTATACGACAGCTACTTATAAATTAGGTTTTAGAGTCCAAAATAGAAATAGAAACTTAGGTAATCCTATATAAGAGATGGTTTAGAGCTGTACGAGGGTATTTGGAAGAATTTGAATAAAAAGTTTGAAGGTTTTGGAGGATTCCACGAGTGGACCTGTAAGTTTTTCTCTTTTCTTTCTCTTAGTCTCCTTCGCAAATCCCTTCCCTCTCTATTTCACTCTTCTATGATCTCTCCTCTCATCTTTTCTCTTCTCTCTCTTCAGTTTTGCTGTCTAATTCTTGAGTTTTGAGATCATTTGCTGTTCTTTTATCTGAAATCTATCAACTAACTGCAAGATTGACCTAAAACATTCCTAGAAACCAATTCCCACAATAAGAAACCTTCCCTTCATTCCCTATACCCTGTGGTTATCCTAACTCTCCATTCCCTCCCTGTTTTCTTTTCCAAATCTAATCCCTAGCCTCTAACCTATCCAACGACAGACCCTATACACTTTCTCTTGCTGTTCTCAACAAGATCAACCAAGAGTAATACCAAAAGTCCCTGCAGAAACCAGAAAACAATATCTTCCTAGCTGTTTCCCTAACTAAACCCAATCATCATCATACTCTAAGCCCTACGGCAACCCCAAACCCTAGATTGTCCTCTGTTTAATCCTTTTATCACTCCTAACTATGTCCCTTTATCACAACCCCCAAAAGTTCCTACTGTTTGATCCTAACAGCAGCCTATTAGAACCCATAACTGAAATTCCAGTCCCAACTATCCTAGAGGGGGGGTGAATAAGATGTTTCAATTTTGATTGACCTTTCTAAATTTTTCCACCAACTAAAGTTAATTCTATTCGGATATCAAGGATAATTTTTTATTTTATTTTTATCTTGTTTTAAATAACTATCAAAACACACAATCACGACTCAAATAACTAACATTCAATGAAAAAATTGAAGTGTTGTAAAGATAAAAGTGCACAAGAAAATCAATCACAAATAGATATGACACCAATTTTAAAGTGGTTCGGCAAGATTGCCTACGTCCACTGCAGAAAGCTCCTCACAGAGCAGATTAATTTTATTAATAAAATCAATAGATTACAAAGAAAAATTAATCATAAAAACCTTACACTTCAACCAGTTTGGTGACTCCGGTAAACTGAGTGTCAACCCCCGGTGTCTCCAACGAAGGTATAGAATTTGCTAAATGATTAGAAAGTCAAGGAATCAATTCTCTAACATATGGATGCCTCTTGAGTGGTATATGTTCCAGTTCAAATGAAGAGTCAGATCTCTTCTCTTGATTATACTTCTAATAAGCAAATTTAGTTACAACATAACAATCTACTAAAATACTTATCCGTTTAATCCAAGTGCATGTGTAGCAATAATATTATATAACGGATAAAATAAATCTAGACACCAAAGTAGTTAAATACCTAGGAGAATGGTCACTCTCAGAGCTTTCTCTGCGGATTTGCAGGCCTGTTCCTAAACCTCGTTTTCCCACTTCAAGCAATCAGTGTGGAACGATTCTAACAGCCCCTTTGAATGCAGCACAATTTTTTTAAGAATCACATGCAATAACAGCTCTCAGACAATCGTTTTCTCTTCCACTTTTAATGAGTTTTATATCTTCTTGTTCGATAAGGTTTTCAACGCTTTATGGTCCTTAAATAACCCTAAAAACATTAGGGTTTCGACCCTCAAACACTTACAAAATCCCCAATAAATTCCAAGAATCGCAAGATTCAAAATTTGAAACTTTTCTATTTCTATCGCTGGGACCAGTCACGTGTCGCTGGGGACCGGTCCTAAAAAGACTAGGACCAGTCCCAAATTCGGCTTTTTCTTTTTCTGCATATTACATCCTTGTTTTGACTTCGGTCTTTCAAATTAGCTATGGGGCCACTTCTCTGATTTTGTGGGTGGACTCTAAGTCCACCAACCTAGGCTTGGCTGGTCACATCCACTTATTACCTTTTTCAATCAATTGTCTGCTTCAGTTTCTCTTTGCCTATTTAGGAGATGATGCAAGTCCTTGAGACTCGATCTTGAGCATTTGAAGGTTCTTTCTCGTCCAACAGCTGTTCACACACACTTACACCCCCACATTCTCTGACATGGAATTGACAATCCTCAACAAGACCTTCCCCTGTCGTGGACCAGATTTTACCCTACACTAAACCACTGTTATAGCCTTTATAAGCCCATATTCTGTCCCATCACACAGCCCAGTTACACATCTGATAGCCCTTCATTCTGATATAAATATATATATTCAGACCCAAAGTTAATCTTCATATTATTCTTCAGTCTGTCCATATTTTAGTGTTGAAAACATCTCCTAAACCAGCCCTACACCTAACCCATCAGCACACTTTTGTTTACCCATAAAGCCCCAGACGTACCCCTTGTCTGTTGCCTCTGAGCTGACCTTAGTGCAGTGTTAAACAGCTTTCTGTTTTGGTATATTTAGATCCATCCGAGTGGTCTACTGCAGTAGTATGAGTGATCCAAACCCACAATTACAACCCCATCGTGTAGCCCTATTGCTTAGGTGCTAAACTGACCCATATAATTCTTGTATGGCTACACTTGTGGGAAGCTACTGCCCTTATCTTGGCAGTCCCATATCACCCGCATTCTCTAGAAGATCCCCCTCTCCTCCAGGAACACTACTTCATCAGACCATTGGTCCTCATCCTCACCTTCCCCCTCACCTTAAATTATCTCCACACCTGGATACTCCTCACTCCCCTCAGTAAAATCCTGAATTGGAGAACCCGCAACATGGATTTTTATGGATTTGCAGATGTGATGCATTTGCACTAGATTTACCAGACTCTCGTGTAACGCTACACAAAAGGACATAAACAGAAAGGAAAGAAAGAGAAAAAAAATTACCCCAGATTAAAAAAAAAATACTACAACCTTGCTTTGGTCTTTGATTTTCCCCAAACAATATGAAATATAAATGATTTGAAGCAATTGGCTGTTTCTGGGTATCAGTCACTTTATAATCCTCAGTCTGCAGAGATACAAGGGTTTGAAGGGGTCTTGGAGGGTTTTCCCACAAAATGTAAGGCTCAAGTCACCATATGTCAACTCAAGTCCTCAAAAATTCTGCTCTAGTAACAAAACAAAATTGTGAAGTTTTAGCAACACTTTCACTTCAAACATCGACCAAAACAACCGAAAGTCTGACCAGTATTTATGAGATACATTTGTAGTTTTAATACAGCAGCAAGATATCATTCTGCAGGGCCTGCAACACCACATGTCAGACAAAAACTCCCAAAAAGTATCAACTTTTTAGACCTTCTCTGTCACAATCAATCCATAGTTCCACATACCCAACATCCAAATTAAGCCAGAGATAAACATCTTAATTGACTTTCCGTTGCCAAGCATACAAATTTATTCATTATGATTTACAACTAGCCAATCCTAATATCCTATGGATATTCCAACTCCTCTGTACAACATAAAGGTTATATTGTGTTTCCATTGAAAATTAATCAGCACCAATAACTTACTAAAACCTTAAAACATAATTCCAGCTAACTGCTTCTTCAAAGATCAAAAAGATACAGGTACCAAAGAATCTGATTTTAATTAAGCCAGAGTGTCATCACCACACCACTTGAGTGCATTCTATAACCATCAAATAATTTATGTTTCAAATCTGACACACAAACAAATGACCCCGGTTAACCTATGGCACTACATGGAAAAACAGCAGGCACAGTAATACCTTTTTTGAGTTGCTCTTCGGGTGCATTCCTCAACAAGAATGAAATGGCCTCAGCCATAAATTCTTGCACATAATCCTTGGGATAATATCTTATATGAACTGTAATCCTTCATGAAAGAAAATGTTAACGATTTCAGAGGTATACAAGTTAATGACAAATAAAGAACATATAAGCAATAATATGACCTGATATAAACATAACAGGTATGCATACACATACAGGTTAGTTATAAGACAGAAAAAAAAAAATTACAGTCTATACCTAAAGAAGATATAACCACAGTATAGTAGAAAAAACCCCATGGGCAGCATTGAAACTTTATGCATCATTCTCTATTTCTTTTTATTTTAATTCATTTATTTGTGTGTGTAAAATGGAATGAAGTACAATAAGGGGTGAACCCCATGGATAGAGGATACATAAAAGCTGGCTGGTGTATATGTTTATCATCTATAAAAAAGTTAAAACATCAAAGGATGAATCAAACATTATGGTGACCAGCAATCACGAAAACCCACATAACGGATTCCTCTGAAAGGATTGAAAAGCAAAAGATTAGCAAGCTTAACCCAATCCACTATTTGGTCAAATGAAAAACTCTTTTCTAAGCTGCTTCCACACCTTTCAAATAGACCAATATAATGCAAAAAAGAGTAGGTCTTATGTCGGCTGAAAGCATTTACCATAAGATCAGAGAGGCCGTAACTTGCAATTCATTGTATTCCAAAGTAACCCAAAGAGTAAAAGCAAATCCTTGATCCCCAATGTATTCGTATCATTAATTAATTGATGCGGACAACATTATGTGACCTATGTATGTGCCCCACATAAGAGGACCAGATTTAAATTTACAAGTTATGTGGGGTTATTTCAAATTTTGTAAGGGGTGGTTATTTTTATAATTTGTCCAACAGGGCCATGGGCAGTTTAGATTTTTGGGTTTACCCTTTTGTATTGATTTTGGTGTCATTAGATAGGTTATTCAGTTACCTTTCTAACAAGACCAAGATTGCATAATTCCAAGGTCATTTGGAAAAGTTATGACCAAATTACTAAATGGGTATCAGTGAAAAACATGAATAGTGTTTTTAGAAAGTTGAGTACAAGACTTTTAAAATTTCAATTTGGTGACAATTCTAAATTCTAGAAGATGAAGCACGCTAGAGTATAAGGGTGATAGCTTACCTGACAAATTTAAAAACTCATAGCCACTTTTTCTTTCTTGCCCAAACGGAGAGGAAAAAAAGAAGAAGAAGAAGAAAGGCCAAGAAAATCATCAAGATGGCATAACATAGTTGCCAATCATAATATGACTTTTATTGTTCCTTTAATTAAGTTGGAAATAATAAGACCATAAAAGT
>JAOXJP010270988.1:0-34601 GCA_025762735.1 Platanus orientalis | reverse complement strand
TTTCATAATTTTTATAATATTTTGAAGCATTCTAGTGAAATTTCCATTAATCCTCATGACAAATAATCCATCAAAATCGATATTTTGAACCTTGGATAGGTTTAGAGTTCAAACCTACATCTTTAAATTATTTTTAAAAAAATTCATGGGCCGGCCCGAAGCCCAGCCCGAGGCCCGGTCAATTAATGAGGGTCGGGCCCAAACCCCGGCCCGAGCCCTCCCCTACGGTCTTAAGCCTCGGCCCGAGCCCAGTCTAAAATTTGAGGGCCGGGCCTGGGCCTACTATGGCCCGGCCCGAGCCCGGCCCATGCCCACCCCTAACTGCATGTGACTTGATCCCAACTGACCAACTTTACTGAACATGTGATCAATATAACTATATCAAGGTACGTAGGCAGCTTGGAGCATGACTCCAAGTCCACTTGCTCCTCGGGTATTAAATACCCTTTTCATGTAACATCATACTAAATTTTTTTTCTAAAACAAAATAGGAACAAGAAGAATGGAGTGATGAGGAAATGATGCCCAGAGTGGTTACTGACAATTTTGAACATTAAGAAAACTAAAATCTTCCGACGATAGATAAACTCCAAGAAATCAATACTGGGTCTAAAGCCGCACCTAGAATTGAAAAAATTGGGACCCCTAGCACTTTAGACATGGGATATGCCCTAGTAAATCTACTCTGAGAGTACATGGACATCTTAGCATGGACTTATGCAGACATTCCTAGTCTAGACACAAACCTTGTCACCCACAAGCTTCTCACTAACCCAAATATCCAACCCATCAAACAAAAGCTTAGGCATCTATGACCAAGATGGTCCCTAGCCCTTAAAAAAGAAATACAAAAACAACTTGATGCTAGCTTTCTTTTATAGTTCTAATATCCCCACTGGTTATCCAACATCATACCTGTACCCAAGAAGGATGGCAAGGTCCGAATGTGCATTGATCACAGAGACCTAAATAAGGCTAGTCCCAAAGATGATTTCTCTCTATCCCACATTGACATTCTCATTGATAGTACTGCTGGACATGAGATGATGTCCTTCATGGATGGGTTTTCTGGCTATAATCAAATCAAGATGGCCATAGAAGATCATGAGAAGACTACTTTTACTACCCCTTAGGGCATGTTTTGCTACTAAGTTATGCCCTTCGGTCTCAAGAATGCAGGGTCAACGTATCAATGGGCCATGACTTCCCTCTTCCATTACATAATCAATCAAGAGATGAAATTCTATGTTGATGACATGATTGTCAAGTCCCACCATCGAGAGGATCATCTGAAACACTTGCAGAAGCTATTTGCCCAACTGAGAAAATACAAGCTGAAGTTGAACTCGAACAAGTGCATCTTTGGAGCCTTACATGGAAAGTTATTAGGTTTCATCATCAATGAGGGGCATAGAAGTCAACCCTACCAAGGCCAAGGTAATCATTGGAATGCCTATACCTTATATAAAGAAATATGTACATAGTTTTCTATGCCACATTTAGTATATTAGTCGCTTCATTGCTCAGCTCACAGCCATTTGTGAGTCTTTGTTTAAACTACTAAGGAATAACGCTCTAACCAAATGGAACAATGACTATCAAGTTGCCTTCAACAAGATCAAGAAGTATCTGCTAAGTCCACTTGTATTGATTTCTCTAGAGCCAAACCACCCTATGATTTTGTACTTGACTATGCACGACAACTCTATGGGATGTGTACTGGGACAACATGATAAAATAGGAAAGAAAGAGTAGGCCATTTATTATCTGAGCAAACATTTTGTGGACTATGAAACCAAATACACACCTCTTGAAAAGACCTACCTTGCTTTGCTCTATGTTACCAAGAGACTTCGGCATAACTTCCTTTCATACAAAGTATTTATGATTTCTTAGATAAATCCTACCAAGTATCTATTCGAGAAACTGGCAACTACAGGAAGAACTACCCGATGGCTCGTGATGCTATCCAAGTTTGGCATCACCTATGTCTCACAGAAATCCATCAAGGGGCAAGCTATAGCCGATGTCATAGCAAATGGACCAGCAGACGAGCCTTCATCTTTGAATTTTAACTTTCCAGATGAGCACATACTTTGTGTTGAGATTGAAAAAGATTGTTAGATGAAAGATGTGTTTTGATGGAGCTGCCAATCAATTAGGCTACGGAGTTGAGGTTGTGCTCATTTTCCCTACTGACACATTTATTCCAATTGCTGCAAAACTACACTTTTCATGCACCAACAACATAGCTTAGTATGAAGCTTGCATCATTGGCTTTAAAGAGACAATTGACCTAGGCATTGATGAGCTAGAAGTCTACAAAAATTTTACACTTGTTATCTTCCAAGCTACTAGAGATTGGTTTATCTGAGAGAAGAAGTTCTTAGACTACCATGAATGTCTACAGATTCTTTCCAAGAATTTTGAGTACTTAACCTTCAATTACATAGGCAGAAAGAGAAGCCACTTCACAGATGCTTTGGCTACATAGCTTCAATGATTAACATCCTTCAAGATGTAGAGATGACACCGATTGAAATTGAGAAGAGATTTGAGCCGGCTTACTGTCTCCAGATTGTAGCCATTGATTTGAACAGGGAACTGTGGTTCCTCAATATGAAGAATTATCTCGAATACTAGACTCTACCCTCTATGGTTTCTAAGAATGATCAGCCTACCCTTCAAAGATTAACAATTCAGTTTTTTTGCATGACTAAACCCTGTACAAGAAGTCCCCTCATCATGTCCTTCTGAGATGTGTAAATGAAGTCGAGGCCTTCGCTATCATTGAGGATATTCACAGAGGAAAGTACAACCCACACATGAATGGGCTCATGCTTGCAAAGAAGATTCTTTAACTCGGTTACTACTGGTCGACAATGAAGATAGACTGTTGCAGACATGTAAAGAAGTGCTACACTTGCCAGACTCATGCCAACATTATCAAAGCACCAACTTCCAAATTGCACAACCTAATAACTCCTTGGCCATTCTCCATGTGAGGAATTGATGTAGTAGGGCCCATGCCTCGGAACGTAGCCAACGAATATCTGTATATCATTATGGCTATTAACTACTTCACCAAATTGGTTGAGGTCATATCTTTATTAGTAGTTACAATGAAGAACACAACTAGATTTATATGAAGAGACATCATTTGCCGATATGGTGTTCCCAACAAAATCATCACTGATAATGCAACCAATTTTATGGGAAAGGACCTTGAACTACTCTGCAAAACATTTAAGATTCACCATCATTGCTCTTCTCTATACAGACCACATATGGATGGAGCAGTGGAAGTTGTATGAAATGTTGCCCTATACACTTATGGCCTATAAGACATCCATCCGCACTTCGATAGGGGCTACCCCATACTCATTGTTCTAAGGCATGGAAGTAGTCCTACCAATTAAAGTTAAAATTCTGAGTCTTTGAATATTAGCTGAGATGCAACTTCTAGAATCAGAATGGGCACAGGTCCAACATGATCATTTGAACCTTAGTGATGAGAAGAGACTACAAGCAATGAGCAATGGGTAGGCCTATTAGAGGCGCATGGCAATGGCTTTCAACATGAAGGTCAGACCCAAGGATGTTAAAGGAGACTTAGTTCTCAAAAATGTCCTTCCACATGAACAAGCACCACGGGGGGCAACCTCGGCCAAATTATGAAGGAGCTTTTATCATCAAGCAAAAGTTGTCTAGTGGGACACTATTATTGGGAAACATGGATGGGGAAGACTTCCCCAGCTATGTGAACTTAGACCAAGTCAAGCGATTCTTTGCTTAACTAATGTAAACCTGACTTGTGTTGAAAACCTTGAAATGAGAAGGCCTTGAATGGTCATTTTGCTGAACATTCTTTCATTCATTTATTTTTGCACTTCCAAAATCATGATCACTTATGCATACAAATTCAGACAAGAAGAATCAATGGCTCAACAAAAAAAAAAAAAAAAGGAGAGAACAAAAAATTATAGAGAACCATGATTTTCTTCAAAAGCACACAAGAATTTTGTGGAGTATCATGACTTTACAAATCGTGGAGAATCTTATATAGAACCATAATCTTCTTTCAAATAACATGATTTTCTCCCAAATATGAAGATCCTACAAAAAAATCATCATTTTCCTCTAAACATAGGAATTTTGTACAAAACCATGATCTTGCAAAACATGGGAATCTTATAAAGAACCATGATCTTCTTCAAAACATGGAGATCTTATACAAAACCATAATCTTCTTCAAGATATGGGAATTTTGTAGAAAACCATGATCTTCAATTGCAATAAGTTTCTGACCAAGAGCCAATCATATTCATATTTCTAAATTTTTAAAATCATGCCTATTCAAAGGAAAATCTTGAAGCCCTCAATAAGCCATTCATTCAGCAATACAACCATTTGAATCCCTTAGCACTTCAAGAAGTTTTAAGCACAAGTCAACAATATACAAGTCAAGCATTCAATCAATCCAGTCATTTTCTATAAAAATAAAAATAAAAAAAAACCTGTGTAAGGATAGCGGCAAAAAAGGGACAAAGACAAAAAAAAAGAATCAATCAAAACTCAGGGAGAAAACAAGAAATGGTGCTCTAACCTAGTCCTAGCAAATAGGGGCAAAAAAGGGAACAAATTAAGTCATCACTTAGGGCAAAAACCAGAAATGGCACCTTAAGCCAAGTCAAGTCATGAGCACACAACTTTGGGAATCATCATTTGGCACAACAAAAACAAAGCTCCCCAAGTATAGGCATGTAATCCCATCTTGTTCAAACATACTCTCGAGGGAGACACATTCAGTATTCAAAGCTTGTAAACTCTTCAACCTCATCCGAACTAGGTATGAAATCATAGCATATGCAAAACATGACCATATATACTCAAGAGTCACATAACAGGTCATCCTTAATGTTCAAAGACCCTGAAGAAACCAATTTTTTAAAAATCAATAGAAGATATTTCTACGAAATGAAACATGAACCTCTTTCAAAAAGAAAATGCCAAGTCTAGCCAATCTAGGCTCCAAGATCAATTGTCAATCAATCAGCACTGACAATTATTGGCCATGCCACTGTTCGCTAAGGGAAGCCTTTTGCACAACTGTTAACAACTCTGGAATCAAGGAGCAGTAAAATAATTCGAGATGAAGCATCATCTCTGGAAAATTTTCATTCACAGCCAAGTAAAGCAGGAGATGATACACCATCTCCTAACAAATATGAACATAGATGATGCATCATCTCCCATCAATTATGATTAGAGATAACCCGTCACCTCCCAGTAAAGTAATCTAAGATGAAGCATCATCTCCAGCAAACAGCCATTCACAGGCAAGCAAAGCTAGAGATGATACATCATCTCCCAATAAATATGAATAGAGATGATTGGTTACACCTCCCCCCATCAGTTGCAATTAGGGATAACCTGCAACCTATCAGTAAAAAATCACCAGAAATCAATCAATAAGTAAGATCATGAACCAACAAAGCCTATTCGTGGCCATATTTTATCTGTCAAGTGAAATCATGAACCAGCAAAGTCCATCCGCCACCAGATTTTATCTGTCAAGTGAAATCACAAACCAATAAAGTCTGTCTATGGCCAGATTTTATCTGTCAAGTGAAGTCATGAACCAGTAAAGTCCATCTGCGACAATATTTTATTTGTTAAGTGAAATCATGAATCAGCCAAGTCTGTCCACGACCAAATTTATTTATCAAGTGAAATCATAAATCAGCCAAGTCCGTCTACAACCAGATTTATCTATCAAGTGAAATCATGAATCAACAAAGTCTGTTCATGGCTAGATTTTATCTATCAAATGAACTCATGAACCAGCAAAGTTCATCCACGACAAGAACAATAAAATGAAATCATGAACTATCAAAGTCTGCTTGCGGCAAGTAATCAAAATGGTCAGTCCTCGTCCTTGTAGAAGTCTGCCCTGCAACAAGTAGTCTGATGATACGTCATCACCCCAGCAAGCCCATCATCATGGCAATGCTCGATCGGGAATGATATGCCTTTCATTCCCAACCTTGTTAATCTTAGGCTGCGTAAAGGTTTGGTGAGGACTCTACCTCATAAGAAATGGTTGTAACTTTTGACATAGTTGATTGTCTATTTGAGTATAGAAAATTGTCGTCCACATTCTATAGCCTGTATACTATGTCAACCGCCTTTAGAAATTGGTTGAAACAGATATATAGCACTAATCCCTAAGGATCTCCATGGCTTTTAGAGTAAGCCTAAAAACCTCCTAACTTACCTCATGCAATCCGCGTAGGTTCACTAAGTCTAGTTGGTCCTAGACTTTGTAGAAAGGCCTTCACAGATAACTGTCTATCAAGGGTGTCGGTAGGTGTCTTCACTTCATAGCTTGCATATTATGTCAACCATGTTTGTAGATTGGATGGTTGAAACAGATGCATAGCATTGGTCTCTTAAGATCCCATGGCTTTCGAAGCAAGCCCAAAAAGTTTTTGACAAGCCCTTACAGCAATCCTTGATACATTAACAAATTGTTACATAGCATCCGGGCTATTCAAACATAGCTGAATGTTACACTTTGATTCATAGTCTATATATTATCTTAGTACTAATTCTATTAGGGAGTTATGTATAATACATAACGATGGGTTCCTTGTTATCACAACCTCCACAACTTCAGGAGAGAGCACAACAACATCTCTAGTCCCGATCAGTCCTCTACTTACACTTTGTCAAAGATGGGATGACTGTAAGGTATGACCCACCTATGATGCCTGTTTATGAGGATGTAAGACAATCCATTCCATAAATTTGTGTAATTCCTAAGGCCTTAGTGGGACTACTAATTTTTCCTGAAGAATCCTCCTCATAGCAAAAAGGTTACTTATGAGAAAAACCCACCATTACGTCTCGAGAAAGAGCTCATAATATTTCTCTATACATCCAAACTAAAGCCACCCTATAGTTCAATCGTTGGCATACCCCAATCCACTCCTTTGAATGGCTTGCCTTGCATCAACCACTCTTCATTTATTGTCTCATCTAATGCATGACTTACTAACGGCCACCCCATGACATTTGTTTGACTTCAGACAACAAGTAATGTCACACTTCGATCCATCAAGTCTATAAATACTAACTCCTAGCCATAGTCTAAATAACTATAAAGCTTAAGTAGCATGGTCATAGCATGGGTTACTTGTGAGAAAAAACCCTTTATAGCTTCATGGGAAAGAGTGTAACAACATTTCTCTACCAGTTCTAACGGTCACCACTCAATAGACCGACCTATTAGCACCGACCTCATGTGATATCGACTTATTAGGACATAAGCATGTGTTGCAGTCACCCTCAAATGTTGTGTGTTATACCTACCTTAGCAAAGATGGGATTAGTACTACCTAGGAAAGGCACAACACACAATCCTATGGGATCCTACCCTGGCTTCGGAAAGAGACATTATAAATTCTCCCTTACACGTCCCCTCGCCTTAACAATGTTTAAGTGGGATGAGAACAATGTCATAGAGCAATCCATAGCCTATGTAACCATCACTTTATGGGTACGTAGCATTGACCTTCCAAGTTCCCATATCTTTTCTAGAGAGAGCTTCCAAAATCTCTCTGTAAGTCCTGTAAGTAGACATTTGCCTAACTGGGAAAGGGTCAATGTCGTAGATCGATCCGGCTATGTATCACAACCGATGTGAAGCCACACGCAGTCTTCAAAAGTGATATTTATCACAAATGTACCATGATTGATGTAAAACCTGAGCAGTGTTTAACCATGATGCATATCTTTTTCTATAGCATTTCTAGGGAGAGCTTCACCAACATCTCTTGAGAGTCCCATTAAAACTCTCAAAGACATTCACAAAAAAACTTTTGAGCAATAAACTTTTTCAAATAAATCAATGATCATCCAACTTAGCAAGTACACAACATGTCAATATTAAAAATCTGACAAAAAACTTCAATAAACTCATACAATTTAATTATCAAGTAAGCTAGAAACAAATACAAGTGCATAAGTCATTTGAATGTTTCGTGTGTTTTATAACTTTTGCATGATCAGTTTTTTGCAATTTTTTCAAGCAATTGCGCCCTATGTCGATGACTTACATGTCTCCTGACACAGTGCATATGCTAACAACAACACCTCAAAGCCTAAGAAAGTATTAATTGCTTGCATATTACTCATGGATAACCCATCCTTTCCTAAACAAAGAGAGTGTCTCTATTGGTTGACACCCCATTTTGAAACTTGAATAATCTTGAAGGCATTTAGAAAACACTGAAAGAGTAAACTCTCAACTCAAGAAGGCATTTAAAAAGGAAATTCATTTCAAAACCTTGACCACAAGTCAATAACAAGTTTCAACCCACCATTATTTTCTCAGCCAAAACTATTCTGGATTTTCAAAATCACCCACCCAATATCCATGAGTTACATGTAAAGAAGAGGTATCGTCTCACCCAAGTCAAAATTAAGGCACTTCCTTCTTTGCTATGTATGGCAAAACCACACATACCAAAGAGGGGCATCTGTCAACACCCAATTTTTTACATAGGTCATCTATTAGAATGAAGAGCAGCAAAGTAGCATTTAAGCATTAAGACATTAAGCACCCTGGTGTAAGGAGAGAAAATTGGACCCTAGGAAGTTAGGAATCTCCTATGAATTCTTCCTTAGAAGTTTCAGTAGCAAAAAACATCATCCATATCATACCACGTATAGTAGATCAACCGAAAAACAACATTTATAGTCAAACCCTGATTCCCCAAGAAAGATCAGAAGGAATATGAGGGTCCACATTCAAGACCACCAAATACATTACCTTCGATTTCTCTAGCCTCCATAAACCTTCCCATAAAGAAGCATCACAAGTGAAAAATTACCATTTTACCCTTTGGCCTTTAAAAGATAAAATTTAATATCTTCACACATTGTCTAAAAATTCTTCAACCTCCCTAAGTCTTCCTATGGAGAAGCATCACAGGTGAAGAGTTGTCATTTTTACCCCTTTTGTCCTCACATACAAGAAAATTACAATTTTACTCTTTTACCTTCAAAATGTATCCCTGGACCCTCAAATGACCCTTAAAGCTTCTCCTATCACCTAATTCGTGTCATATTAGATCCTACACACTTCAATCTCCACCACATTCAAGGAACTTATCACATGATAATTTTTTTAAAAAAAACTGGCAATAGCCAATTTCTCAACCTTCAAAAACCTTTGGTCAGGAAATGACACTCAAAAGGCTCTCAAAGATTCATCTAGTGTCAAAATTTGAAAAGGTCAATGGTCATCTTTTAGTCTTAGCCTTATCTTCAATCAGTTATTTCTTAGAAGAAGGGTATTCAGACTCTCAAACCCCCGTAAAATCTCAAATCTTCTGTAGGGGGTGAGAAGTTAGTTTTGGTTGTATTTCACCTTTATGGTCTAGAATGTTCTTTGGACCTCCAAATCTTGATAAGTTAGTGTCCATCTCTCCAAATTTATGAGGCCTTCGCAAAACCCCCTAATGGAAAAGAGCATTTGAAGAATCAATCCACACACTTTCTATCAATTACTTCAAAATGAGCTACACATTTGGAGCCAAGCGTCGTGTACTCAACTGAACCCCATGAATTCATCAGAACTTTAAAATTTAGTCTATCAGTGGTTATCTCTCAACAATTCTAAGACCTTCAAAAGCCTATCTCCCTTAACTACCTCGATAACTTTTGCAAGCCTCCTCACCACATTTTGTCTAAGCCAGAACAAGACTTAGCTTGTCTATATTTGACACTCAATGAGTCCTTAAGAACTCTCTTGAATTCTTTGGCAAGGTCAGGTCCATTTTCTCTACTTGTGTTCTACCTTCAAAGACTATTTTTCAGGCCTTGAGCATTCGTTGATGTTTACTAACTCAATACCACCAGTTTTCAGTGAGCTACTATCGTTTTAAACCCTCAAGTGACCCCCCTTTTGAAAAATCCTCGGTAATTATCTGGGAATCCATTGAATAAGTCATCAGTTCCTGTAGACTTTAGACTCTCTAAAATTTGATAATCTGTGAGCTGTGTTTGCTATAGAAAACCAAGGCTCCCCCAGTGAGCATTTCAGTCAAGGTTTTTTCACTTGCCCAAAAAAGGGTGTTGGGCCTAGTTTGCTGTTCGGGTATCGAAATTCAGAGTGGTCAGAGCCCATAGTTCACAAAAGCCAAGGGCCACCTTTTAGCTAAAGATTCCAAAAACCAATTTGACCATCTTTCCCCTATAGCATTTATTGAGAGCTTTTTAGGCCAATAAACTCCTAAATCACCCCTACCATTATCGTAATTTGGTTCTGACTGATCCTTGCAATTGAAACATCCAAGATTTAGAAAATAAACATTAAGTTTGCATGTTTCTGAGCACGGGAACCTATAAAGTAATACAGGTAGGTAATAGGGCAAATTTAATACATTTAGGGTTAATGAACTCATCCTTTTAGGATTTTAGCTCATTAACACCCATTAATGCTCATTTAATGCATTCACTCTTAAAGGGTGATTCCACAAGCCCTTAGGTGGGAATCTTTTCATGTGCACCCCAATCACCTACCCTTACATCAAAGATTTGAATTTCAAATACCTACAAAACCCACATGACCATTAACCAATCAAAAGGAGCCATTTTGTTGACAAGGCATCATTCTCATCTCTCACTGGTCCATCTCATCAATCCATGTGAATAAGCACAAACATATCCCAACCATTGACCTAAACAAGCACAAATGCATCTTAACCCTTAATTATTTTCAACCAATCAAAAGAGGCCATCTTGTTGATAATGCATCATTCTCATCCCTCATTGGTCCATCTCATCAATCCATATGAACAAGCACAAACCTATCCCAACCATTAACCCAAACAAGCACAAATGAATCCCAACCCTTGATGATCTTTAACCAATCAAAAGAGGTTATTTAGTTAATAAATAATCATGCTCATTTCCCATTGGACCATCTCATCAATCCATGTGAACAAACACAAACCCATATTAACCCTTGATCCCTTTAAACCTAAACTTTCAATCTTGACCCTCCACCTCACTAAACCAACTTTTCCTCCTAGCCCTCCACCTCACAAGCCCATGGATCAATCCCCACCCTTGACCCAGCCAATCCAAGCATATAAATACCCCCAAATTCATGCACATAAAGGATTGGTTGGAAAAAATCTAAGAGGAAAAAAAAATAAGAGAAGAGGAAGAAGAAAAGGAAAAACTCAAGCTCAAGTCCAAACCCTATCCCCTAGCCACGTAAGGTAAGGTCTCAACCTTGCTTAGGGTAGTTTCTTAATGTCATTTAGGTTGCAATTCATGTTGGTATGCTGTTCAAATACATGTCATAAGACTACTTTAATTCGAGTTACACAGTGGAGACAAAAGTGCCTCCACTGCTTGTTATTTTTTACCCTAGCATGATGCCCAATTTTTTGTGATTTTTGTACTTAGCTGAATGGGCACAAATTTCTATGGTAAGCTCCCAAGGGAAGCCTACCCCCAATAATTTTTTCATAATTTTCTAAGCATGTTTGGATCTTGAAATGGCCCCCCACAAACTGACCCAAAAAATATGCTTTTCCATGCCTAAACTTCAAGCATATTGTCCATGTTTTTAGAATTTTGTAGATTAAATCAGTAGCTAATTTTTGGATATGATGTTCCTCTTGTATGCATATACATCTGTTAGAAATGTTGGAATTTTTCAATGTCTCTAAGTGGCCCAAAATCTAAGTAATCTAGCTATTGGATTTTCTCCTAACAGCTAATGCCTGAATTTTATCTAAATAAAATTCAGGCATTGAATAAATAATTGTTAGGGGAAAAATTAGGTGTTGAGACCTGGGACCCATTCTAGTGAACCCTAACTCTTCCCTAGCCTGTAACCATGCCAAAATAACCCTTTAGAATCCACCCCTGTGCTTAGGCACCTCTATGGACCCTGGTTTCTATCCCCAATGCCTGAATTTTATTTCAAGCATTAGGAGGAAATTCAAGCATTGGGATGGATTTTAGGCATTAGGCCTATGATTAAAAATCACATTTTAAAAATATGTTGATTGTTGTCATAGACCTAGGACATAAGCCATGGACCATAGAAGGGGCCCACCCCTATATAGGATTTTTCTCAACCTTGGGACCCACACAAAGGGCCCAAAACCCAAGGTGAGTTGTTGTCAATCAGCAACTAACACCTAAATTTCCCCTAACTTAAATTTAGGCATTGGAAATTTAGGTGTTAAGCCTGTGTAAGATGACCAATATGTCCTTCCCTTTGGAGTGAATTTATGTGTTTAATAGAAGTACAAATTTCTAAGATTAAGGGTTCTAATCCCAAGGAATATTATTTACCCTTATGCAAGGATCCCACAAAACTAGGACTGATAGAAACATATCAAGAATTTAGGGTTAGATATTGGTTTATCGCATAACTAATGCCTGAATTTCATCGTAAATTAAAATTCAAGCATTGAAAATTCAGGCGTCAGAACAACATTTAGATGTTAAGCCTAAGACCCAGAAAATGAAATTTTCACTTTTATTCCATAGTCTGCATCAGGGTTTATTCCAACCCTGAGAAAAATGTATGAGGACTTCAAAGGGGTCCACCATCCCTTTGAAAGTCATAAATCTATGGACCCCCTGTGAAGAAAAACTAAATCAAGAAGGCGAGTTTCCAGATTTTCCAGAAGCCAATGCCTGAATTTCACCATGAATTAAATTCAGGCTTTAGAGCAAAATCAGGCACTAAGCATGTTAAAAATATAGAAATATGCATCTTCCCTATTTCACAAGCATGGACTTTATGTTAATTTAGAACATGTATGAATGAGAGAAGCCACCATAAAAAGTTGGGTATTTGGGGTGCCTAACACCTTCCCTAAATGCAACTAAACAATTTACCCTATATCTTAGAAATGTAGACCAGTCAAGGGAGTTAAACCCCCAGATCTATGGGTCTAGACTTCTTCTCTTCACCGAAGAAGAAAAGCAATGTCCAACTCCATTGGTTAATCCTAAGTTGGTGGTGACTTCCAACCAAGCCTAACCTTGAGGTTAGCAAACCCAACTGCGCACATGCCCATTACCAACGTGGCTTAGAACTCGGAAGCATCCCCTGAACCCTGATGTCCACAAGGTTCTATTAAAGAGATGGTCGATCTGGTCAAATAGCATGTCACTCATAGGGGACAGCCCCAAGAGAGGATTGTTAGAGATGGCAGTGATGCCTATGAGCGGTTTTGCCATATGGGACCACAAAAATTTATGCAAAACTCTAATCCCATAGAAACTAAGAATTTGATCATGCATTTAGAGAAGATCTTTTCAGTTGTGGAGTTCTCCTCAAAGTATAAGGTGTCCCTTACCACTTTTGTATTGAAGGATGAGGCGAAACATTAATGAAGAACCACTTGCAACACCTTAGCATATGATGTTGATAAGCCGCTCACTTGAGACATGTTCCTTCATGCATTCCACATGTACTTCATCCTAAAGGGTATGAGAGATGAGAAGATGGATGAGTTTCTTATACTCACTCAAGGAATTCAAACCATTCTCTAGTATAAGGAGAAGTTCATAGAGGTGGCCCGTTATCCACCATTCATAGAGGTAGACAATGAGACCAAGGCTAAGAAGTTTCAATGGGGATTTGAGCTTGTTATCCATACATGGATGACCATTGCTCAACTGAGGACCTTTACTAAAGTTGTGGAAACTGTAAGACTTATTAAGCAAGACTGTGATGAGCATACTAAGGACCATGACAAGGGTGTGAAGCATTCTCAACCTGGAGGACCAAGAAGTGTAGAGAACGTCAACAGGGCTAACATGACTAAGATGCCAAGATAGACTGATTCCTAGACCATCGTGTTTAAGTATGGTTATTTTTATGTTAATTTTTGCTTTAGGGAGACCAGCGCTTGCTACAATTGTAGTCTGGTTAGTCACATTATGCACGATTGTCCATCTTAGAAGAATGACCAAGTTGGCATGCCTAAGTAGATGAAGTAGAAGTCTAGAGTTCCGGAGCATGTGTATGCCATCATTGAGCAAGATGCCCATGCATCTCGTTCTATTGTCATGGGTATACTTTCCTTGTTTGGTCATGATGCATAGATCTTGATTGATCTAGGATTCACCCATATTTTTATGTCTTGCCACTACATGAGACATGCTAATTCCTTGCTTGAGTTGTTAAACTTTGTTTTAACTGTCTCTACACTGTTAGGGAAGACCATGTTAGCAAAGTTGGTATATATGTCTTGTGTATTCAGAGTTGATGATAGACATTTGTCTTTGGATTTGATTATGCTTGACATAGAAGATTTTGACATAATATTAGGAATAGACTGGTTGGTAGCACACCATGCCACTATCCATTCTTACTCAAAGAAGTAGTATCCCATTTACCTGGTCAACCTGAATTCTCATTTCAAAGAGTGAGGCATGACTCCTTTCTGAGTGTGATCTCTATGATTCAGGCAGACAAACTTCTTTGAAGAGGTTGTCAAGGCTATTTAGCTTATGTGGTTGATAGCTGGACTAAAGGCATGAAAATTGATGAGATCCTAGTTGTTAGGGACTTTTTGATGTTTTCCCTTAATATCTCCCTAGTTTACCTCCAGACCAAGAAATTGATTTTGCCAATGACTTAGTCCTTAGTACCACACTTGTTTCTACAGCTCCATATTGTATGTCACTAGATGAATTGAAGGAACTTAAGGTACATCTTCAAGGGTTGCTTGGCAAGGGATTTGTTCGCTCAAGTGTGTCACCTTGGGGTGCACCGGTACTCTTCATTAAAAAGAAAGATGGTTTATGAGGTTGTGCATCAACTATCAACTATTGAACTAGTTGATTGTAGGAAGAACGTCTCTTTATGAGAAGCTAAAAGAGATGAACATGGAACTACATATAAACAAGTAGAGTGTGCTTACACACCTCATAGTGCAACCCACTATCCTTGACAATGTGAAAAAACGCTTAAAAGTTTGACCCTTAACTTCTGAAGATCATAAATGAAGTGAGAAGTGATGCTAGGACAGACTTTTCTCTTCATGAAGATGGTTCATTGAGATTAGGAATCTGCTTATGTGTTTCGAATAACCCCAACTTAAAGAGGAAAATTTTGAAAGAATCTCATTGTTCTACCTTTTCAGTACACCCTAGTAACACTAAGATATATCTTGATTTGAAGGACTATTACTAGTAGAGTGGAATGAAGAGAGATGTTACAAAATTTATGGCTAGATGCTTGACATGTCAACAAGTGAAGGTTGAACATCAGAGGCCAATAGGACATCTACAACCATTAGAGGTTCTAGAATGGAAGTGGGAGCACATTTCCATAGACTTCATCATGGGACTTCCTAAGACGAGCAATGGATTCGATGCTATTTGGGTGATCATGGATAGATTGACCAAGTCTACCCATTTCTTGCCAATCTGAGTTACTTATTCTTTGGACTGGTTGGCACAGCTTTATATGGATGAGATTGTGTGATTTCACAGAGTACTAGTTAGCATTGTGTTTGATAAAGATCCAAGGTTTTCTTCTAGATTTTAGAGGAGTTTGAAACAAGTCATGGGAATCAAGCTATATTTTAGCATAGTTTTTCATCCTTAAATTAATGGACAATCCAAATGCTAGAGGAAATGATGAGAGCTTGCATCATTGATCTAAAAGATAGTTAGGATGCCCACCTACCATTGATTGAATTGGCCTACACAACAGCTACCAAGCTAGCATCCAGATGGGTCCTTGTGAGACCTTGTATGGTAAATGATGTTGATCTCCGATATGTTGGGATGAAGTTGGTGAGAGAAAGATTTTTAGACCAGAGCTTGTCCAAGTAACTACTAAAAAGATCCAACTTATACAATATAAGTTATTAATGATGTAGAGTTGACAAAATAATTGTACAAATTAGAGGAGATGTGATCTTAAATTTAAAGAAGGAGACCACGTGTTTCTCAAAGTTGCACTGACTAAAGGTGTGATGAAATTCAGGTAGAAAATCAAATTGGATATGAGATTCTTTAGACCTTTGAAGATCTTGAAGCGAGTTGGTGACTTTGCTTATGAGTTGGACTTACCTTGAGAGTTATCACATGGACATCGTGTTCTTTCATGTGTCTATGTTGTGGAAGTACATGTGTGAGCCTTCTCACATTCTAGAATATAAGCCACTCTAAGTTCATGAAGATTTTCCATATGAAGAGCAACCTATGATGCTTCTTGATCGAAAAGAGCAAGTACTTCGGAACAAAGTTGTGCCTTATGTGAAATTTTTGTGGCAAAATCACATGGAAGAAGAAGTCACATGGGAAGGCGAGAATGAAATGAAGATCAAATAGCCACATTTGTTTCAAGGCTAATGTACACAATAAATTTACGGACTGAATTTTTATAAGGGGGAAGGATGTAACACCCCATGCCCAAATTAGGTAATTTTAAAGGATTTAAACCCAACACTATGTGCCTAATTTGAACCCTTTGTATTTGTGAGCTAGAGGGTCACCCTCAAAGCTCAAGAGACCTAAACATGACTTAGGGTGGATTGGAAGAACCTTGACTCAATTGGGTTGGACTTTGAAAACCCAAAAGAGAAGATAACCAAATATACAAAAAAGGTCCCAGACCTAACCAATCACGAGGGTGATTGATCACAGATCTCATGATCGATCACAAGGGCCTTAACTGATCATGGACACGAGTCAGACCATTCAGAAGTTATGTTCTAAGTAGGAGATTTCACTTATGCAGGATTCATGACCGATCATGAGATTCCTAACTGATCATGAGTGAGATTAATTAGGAGATCCCTGACTGATAACGAGTATGACCGATCATAAATCTCCTGATCGATCATGGCATGAAAATCAAGAAAAAGTTCAAACATGTAAATAATGATATGTCAAGACCTTATTTGACCTCCACATGAGTTAGAACTCATTTTGGATGAATTATAAACCCTATAGACCTCATTTAGGTCCATTAGACCATTTACAACATAAATATCAAGAGACAGAGAAGTGGGAGGGTTGGGAGAAGAGAGGGAAGATTCATCTTCTTCAAGTCTTGGTAAGTTGCTAAAACCTAGATCTAGCCTAAAATAGTTACAATTTTTATTTTTCTACCTTAGTTTATGGTTATTTACCATGGAATGCTTTGTTTACTCATAGAAGAAGGAATGATCCACAAAGTCAAGGAGGTTGTGGAGGAAGATCTTCTTAGAAGCAAGGTTTGAAGCATTTAAGGTGAGTGGATATGGATTTTATGCACACTTGTCTTTCTTAGGCTCATAGATTTGTTGAGAATGAGCTTTGTTTTAGTGGATTCACATCAATAATGTTCCCTACCTCTTAGTGTGCAAAAACATTCCTAAGCCTTTGTTCTTCATAAAACACCCCAAATCTTTACAAAACCTAGTGTTTCCTCTTCCTTTCTCTTTCTTTTTCTCTTCCTCTTGCTCTTGATCATTTCTCTAGTGTTTACATGTATCATTAGGTAATATTCAATATTTTATATAGGTCCACAAAGAGTCCAAGATACATTTGGAGAGATTTTAATTCAAAAACCCCTCAAAAAGATGATTTTCTAAAACTGGTCACGTCGGACGATCGATCGGGAATAGGGTGATCAATCGGGCTAGGTGGGAGATTGATCAGCAAGTGGGCAATTGATCGAGCTACCCCCCATTTGTTCTGTCAGACCTTCACTCACTAAATTGCTTATAAATTTTTCATTCAATGTCTGTTTCACTCACCATTGATTATGCTAGACTCTAAACTCCCGCACCTATCCAATGGTATAAGTTTTGCTCACAGATTCTTCTTACATTTTTGTTGGTGACTATTGAAAGTTGTATCAATTTTTAGATCAACATATATCCATTTGGATGGTCCTAAGTGTGTACATAACTTATATAACATGAGTAAGCATTTTAAGTATGACACATGTACAATACTATGTGTGACATGGTGTGGGGTGTTACACTCTTCCCCCCTCTTAAAAATAAATTTAGTCCCTGAGTTTGATATACCGTGAGTGTGAAATAATTGTGGATACTTTTCTTTTATCTCGTCTTCACCTTCCTAAGTGGCTTCTTCTACAGAAAGGTTCCTCTATAATACATTCACATACGAAATCACCGTGGAACGAAGAACTTGTTCTTTCCTACTTGAGATCTGAACCGGTTGTTCATCATAAGATAATCTTCCTTAACTTTAAGTGTTTCAAAGTCTAACACATGAGATGGATCATGCATGTACTTCCTTAACATGGATACATGAAACATGTTGTGGACATGTGACAAATCTGGTGGTAAAGCCAATTCATAGGAAACATCACCCATCTTCCTAAGAATTTCAAATTGTCCAATGAATCTAAGACAAAGTTTCCCTTTCTTTCCAAACCTCATGATACCCATTGATAGTGACACCCTCATAAATACTTGCTCTCCAATCTAAAATTCAAGTTCCCTTCTTTGATCAACATAACTCTTTTACTTGCTTTGTGTTATAAAAAAAATCTTTCATGGATAACCCTGATCTTTTTAGCTGTCACCTAGACTAATTCGGGTCTAAGTAACCTTTTTTCACCAACCTCTTCCCAACATATAGGTGTTCTATACTTTCTTCCATATAAAGTTTCAAATGGTGGCATTTGTATACTAGCTTAGTAACTATTGTTGTAAGAAAAATTGATCAATGGTAAATGATCATTCCAACTTGCTTTTAAATCAACCACACTAGCTCTCAACATGTCATCCAAAGTCTGTATGGTCCTTTCTAACTATCCATCTAACTACGGATGAAAAGTCATACTAAAATCCAGCTTTGTCCCTAAAGCTTGTTACAAACTATTCCAGGATCTTAAAGTAAAATACGGATCATAATCTAAAACTATTCCAATTGGAATACCATGTAACTTCATGATCTCATCCATGTATAACTTGGCCAATCTATCAAGTGAGTAATTTACCCTAACGGGTAAGAAATGAGCAAACTTGGTTAGTCAGTCCACAATAACCTAGACAGAATCAAATCTATTCCTAGTCTTGGGTAGTCCATTAATGAAGTCAATAGATATGTGTTCCCACTTCTATTCAAGAATTTCCAAAGGCTACAATAATCCTGATGGCTTCTAGTGTTCAGCTTTCATAAGCTGACAAATCAAACACTTGGTTACAAAATCTGCAATTTCCCACTTCATGTTATTTCATCCACAGTACTCTTTTAGATCCTTGTACATCTTTGTACTCCCTAGGTGAACTGAATATGACATTCCATGTGCCTTTTCCATAATTTCTCCTTTAAGTTCGGGGTCATTAGGCACACACAACCTCTTGTCATACCAAAGATAATCATCTTCTCTAATTGCAAAGTCTGCTTTCTGTCATTTCTTGACCTCTTCTATGATTTTCTGACTTTGAAGATCTAAACTCTGAATAGCCTTGATCTTGTCATTCAACACATGTTGTATTCTAAGATGTGCAATAGCACATGTAAAATAGCCAAAAAATTTCTTATTCAAAGCATCAACAACCACATTGGCCTTTCCTAGATGATAAAAGATAGTGCAGTTATAATCCTTAATCAACTCAAACCACCTTCTCTGCCTCAAATTCAAATCCTTTTGTGAAAACAAATATTTTAAACTCTTGTGATCGGTATAAATTTCACAAGGTTCTCCATACAAGTAATGTCTCCATATTTTTAATACAAAAATTATCGCAGCTAATTCCAAATCATGTGTTGGGTAATACTACTCATAAAGCTTAAGCTGTCTACATGCATAGGCAATGACCTTCCCCTCTTGCATCAAAACACAACCTAAACCTTTTTTGGATGCATCACAATAGATCACATTGTTTCCTCCTGTGTTGGATGGTAATGCAAGGACCGGTGCAAAAACCAAACAATCATTTAGTTCTTGGAAATTGTACTGGTATGCCTCATTCCAATCAAACCTAGCATTCTTTTGTCTCAATTTTGTCAAAGGACCCGCAATGCTAGAGAATCCCTCAATAAATCTCCTGTAGTATCCAGTCAATCCCAAAAAGCTATGAATCTCAGTCACATTCATAAGTCTAGGCCAATTAACCACTACTTCTATTTTCTTAGGATCTACATAAATTCAATCTTTTAAAATTACATGTCCTAAGAAATCCACATTGTCTAACCAAAACTCACACTTATTGAACTTAACATAAAGCTTGTGGTCTCTCAAAGTCTATAATGTAATCTTCAAGTGTTCATGTTTTTCTAAACTCTTTAGATACACCAGAATATTATCAATAAATACAATGATAAACTAATCTAAATAAGGTTTAAATACCTTATTTATAAGGTCCATAAATGTTGTAGGTGCGTTTGTCAGTCCAAAAGACATGACTAGGAACTTAAAATGTCCATAACTGGTATAGAAGGCAGTCTTGGGTATATCATCATTCCTAATCTAAAGTTGATGGTATTTGGACCTAAGGTTAATCTTAAAAAATAAAAATAAAAACATTAGCAAAGGATACTTGTTCTTCACTATCACCTTGTTCAGCTTTCTGTAATCAATGTAAAGTCTTATGGTTCCATCCTTCTTCATGTATAAAATAAGCGCACCCCATGGTAAAACACTAGTGCAGATGAATCCTCTATCTATCAAATCTTACAACTGCACTTTAAGCTCCTTCAATTCAGTGGGCATCATATGATATGGTGTCATAGCCTTTCAATAACTTAATTGCAAACTCAATCTCCCTATCTAGAGGTAAGGTAAGAAAATCATTTAGAAACACATCACTAAAATCTCTAACAATGGATATGGTTCTAATCTGCACTCAATCTTTCTGATCATATATAATGTAAGCTAGGCACCCTAGCCTACCTTTCTACATTAACCTTTCTACTCACAAGGAAGAAATCATCTTAGAGAAACTCTAGATTCCCCTTAATAAAATCTCAGGCTCATTAGGGATACTAATGGTCACCTCCTTACTATAACAATCCACTTTGGCATAATGGGCAGCAAACCACTCCATGTTTATGATTACATCAAAACCTTATAGATCTAATAAAACCAAGTATGCTAATAGCATTATTTCCGCAATCCTAACTATACATGACTTGTATACCAACTCAGCAATCATAGTCTTGCTAAGAAGTTTGGATATAACTAGATCATAATCTAATGGTTTAGTGTAGCATTAATCAATCCTATGATTTGGTCTTCCAAAAAAATCAAATCAATCATCTAGTTCTCTATGTTTCTAATTCTCTACATTTTTCTAAACTCATGACCTAGAACTCAAACTTAAATCCTATGTTCTAGTTGTCTACATAATCTCTAAACCAATTTAGGATGACATCTTTTCCTTAAAAATAACCAAATAACTTAATGTCAAACTTCTTAAAATATCAAATAATCCTCAAATATGTCAAACTTTATCAAAAATAGATCATATTATATCACTTTAAATTCTAATGTGTTTCTAAGATCTCATTCTAATGTTCAGATATTCTTTTTCTATGGTTTTCTTATTCTGACTATTTCTAGACCTAAAGTGTCAATTTTTCTATATCTAAACTTAGAACTCCATCAAATATTACACAAAACCTTAAACCTAGAGCTCTTAATACTTTAATTTTTCTATAGGATCTTCAAAATCTTGTGCTCTAACACAAACTCTGTCCCTAGATAGAGTTTGTTTTTAACCACAACTTAACACTCTAATTTGTATATGATGATAAGGTATTTGGCCCAAGTCGACCAATCGAGCGAACCACCTAGGTCCAACGGACTTGCTGGGCGATCCATCATTACCCGATCACAGAGCCCAACGCCCAACTATTAATGACTGATGATGACCAAAGAACAATGTTAACTAACGGCGATTGATGATGATCGATTGTTCAAGTGCTGGGCCAATCACGACCCAACTGACCATCTTAGGAAGAGCGCAATGAGCCTAGTTGTCACATGACACCCAAAAATCACATGATGACCAAAGTTCCAGTAGCACCAAACTAACCGAATGATGGGTATCGACCACCATCAAAACACAAGGGTGGTTACAAGACTCGGAGTGACGTAGAGGAATAATCAATCCAATGCTGACACGTGCACAACTCACCCATGTTCCTCTAACTAACTTAAGGAATATTCCTAACAAGGACCACGCGTAACCACCAAAAGGACCCCTATATAAAGGGAGGAACCCCTGAGAAGAAGGTATGTTTAAATAACCCAAAGAAAGGATGATCAGAGAGATTTCTCTAAAAAACTCCGATCACTAACTTGATCGAGGGTGACCAAAGGACCATCTTGGTGAGTGGGGATACGGTGTCATCAGTTTAAGCTAGCACCACATTGATGCTATTCATTGTCTTGGTGCAGGTAGGATCTGGGAGCAAGATTCCATATTCAGGGTGACTAGAGGACCATCTTGGTGAGTCGGGATATGACGTCATCACTTGGCACCAAATGTGGGAATCTTGAAGTGGTTTTTGACAAGATAAAGGTCGTATGGTCAAAACTCGATCAAGAATGATGGAGGCCCATCGGAATGCTTTGTCTACCAAAAACAGAGATAGGAGAGAAGCGGACACCAGGAGAATTACAATGTTGGAACAGTAGATACAAAATCTCAATCAAAACATAGAATAAGTGACATAGCAAACCAGGAGCTAAACTGCAGGCTCATGAGGTAGGCAAAACATTGACACTCAGGAAATAGTGAAACTCAAGAAGCTGCCTACCCCAGGGGAGAAAGCAGGCAGGGAGATGAGGAAGAACGGCAGGGAGACAGTCAGGGCCCTAGGCCTCAGCATCTCAGTGGACCAATGGTGTTGGGGAATAGGCCACCACTAAACAAGAGCAGCAAATGAGAAAGATGCAAGATCAATTAGATGCCATGATGGAAGTCATCAAAGCAATGACTCCCTCTATAATCAAGTCCCTGGTGTAAAAGACCAACCATCCTTTCTCCCCAGCAGTCATGTCTTCCCCTCTCCCTAAAAAGTTTGGAATATCCCAAATGGAACCCTTCGACGGAAGCCAGGACCTATTTAACCACCTTGAAACTTACAAAACTTTGATGCTCTTGCATGATTATTTAGACAGAGTCATGTGCAGGGCCTTCCCAACCACCCTAAAGGGTTCCACAGGAAAATGATTCAGTAATCTTCAAACGAACAACATTAACTCCTTCTCTGAGTTAAGCCAGTCATTTTCTAACCACTTCATAGGAGGAAGACGTTATCAGAGGCTAGCCACTTATTTGCTCAATGTCAAAAGTCAAAGGGAGAGTTGTTAAGAGAGTACATCGCCCATTTCAACAAAGAAGTGATGCAAGTGGACAACACAGATGAGAAGGTGGTACTCATGGCCTTCCTAGGTGGATTGTTGCCCATAAAGTTCTTATTCTCTCTCTCTAAATCCCTGAGACCAAGGGAGACACACACCCCAGTTCGGCAAACGTGAACCTACACTCCCCTCAATTCACCCCTTGAGCAAGTCTTTATGTATATATGGGATGACCCATCCCTAAAATGGCCTGAGAAGCTCAAGACTCCTCCAGAAAAGAGATCCCAAAGGAAGTACTGTCAGTTCCATCAAGACCATGGGCACAACACATAGGACTATTTTGACCTGAAGGAACAGATAAAAGCATTAATCTAGTAAGGAAGATCAAGGCATTTTGTAGTGGGTCACTCTCAGACCCTGTCAAGGGTAGAGGAAGAGCCTCTGAGTGGAAAGAATCTTAAATCAGAGCCACTTTGAGAGATAAAGGTCATTGTCGGAGGATCCGTAGGAGGTAGCAAATTGAATTCAGCTTGAAAATCCTATACACAGGCGATGAAAACATCATAAATAGAATTTTACTCAACAGACAGACCCAAAAAAATGTCCCTGAGTTCGTCAACATGATATCATGTTTACAGAAAAAGATTCCCATGGAGTGCAGCACCCTCATGATGATGCCCTAGTGGTTATATTGGTCATAGCTAATCACCGGACCAGACGGGTACTCATAGATAACAGTAGTTTGGCTGATACCTTATACTTATCCACCTTTGAGCAGATGGGAATTGGAAAAGACAAGCTCCGACCGATGATGGCACCTTTGGTAGGATTCACTAAGGATAAATTATACCTAGTGGGAATCATCACACTCCCAATAATAGCGGGGGTCAACCCTCACCAAATAACTAAGGCAGTCGATTTCTTGGTTGTTGATTGTCCCTCTGCAAATAATGTTATCATTGGTTGGCCAACATTAAATAAAATGAAAGCTATCGCCTCGACATACCATTTATTGATGCATTTTCCAACTGAGGAAGGAGTCAAGGAGGTTAAAGGTGATCAGACGATAAGTCACGAGTGCTACATCGCATCTTTAAAAGGGAAAGAGTCAAAGGAGTCTCTCATCATTAATGACTTGGAGGATAAAGAAGACCCCCAATTAAAGCAAACCAGGCTAGCAGAGGATCTAAAGGAGTTTAGCATTGACCCTGAGAAGCTAGAATGAGTTGTCTAAGTTGGGCAACAGCTCCTAGAACAATTAAAGCTTCACCTACAGAAACTCCTCACCATGCATAATGACATCTTTGCATGGATGCATGCAAATATGCCAGGGATCGACCCGAGGTTGATTACATATATGTTGAGCATTGACCCCTCAGCGAAACTGGTCAGACAAAAGAAATGAACCTTTGTCGCCAATAGAAATCAAGCTATTGCAGAGGAGGTGGATAAGTTGTTAAAGGTTGGATTCATACAAGAAGTCATCTAGCCCGACTGGATTGCTAACATGGTATTGGTCAAAAAAAGCAATGGCAAGTGGAGGATGTGTGTAGACTTCACCGACCTTAACAAAGCTTGTTGTAAAGGCAGCTTCCCACTCCTAAGAATAGACGTGTTGGTTGATTCTACTTCTAGGCATGTCCTACTCAATTTTATGGACGCATTCTCCAGCTATAACCAAATGAGGATGGAGAAGAAAGATCAGGAGAATACGTCATTCATAACAGATCGAGGCATATACTGCTACAAGGTTATGTCATTTGGGTTGAAGAATGTGGGGGCCACCTATCAAAGACTGGTGAACTAAGTGTTTAAGGCACAAATCAGAAGAAATGTGGAAGTTTATATGGACAACATATTGGTAAAGAGTATGGAAGCTGAGAAGCACATAGATGACCTAGAGGAAACTTTCTACACACTTGAAAGGTTCTAAATAAAGCCACCAAGAGCGCCTTCAGGGTGTCAGCAGGAAAGTTCCTCGGTTTCATGGTCTCTCATAGGGGCATTAAGGCTAATTCTGAGAAAGTTTGAGTTACATTAGATTTGAAGCCACCGCAGACTACAAAAGAAGTGCAATGATCAATGGAAATGGTGGAGGCCCTTAATCGATTCATCTTAAGGTCAACGGACAAATGCTTTCCCTTCTTTCACCTTTTGGCGAAAGAATTTGAATGGATGAAAGATGTTGAACAATCATTTAGGGAGCTAAAAGAACATCTAGCATGTCTACCAAGTCTCGGTCGGATGACACAAGAACAAGATTTGTACTTGTATTTGGTGGTGTCAGGGGTGGTGAGCTCAGTTCTGGTTTAAGACGAGCATAATTAAAAGCCGTCTACCATGTCAGCAGAGCCCTCCACGGAATAGAATTGAGATATCTACCTTTAGAGAAGTTGTCATACATGCTCATAACCAAGGTGAGAAGGCTCAGACCCTATTTCCATGCTCATCCTATAGTAGTGTTGACCAACTAACCTCTGAGAGCAGTGTTACAAAAACCAAAGGTATCCGAAAGAATGATCAAGTGGGCTATAGAGCTGGGCCAATTTGACATTAGTTATCAACCGAGGACCACTATAAAAGGGCAAGTACTCACAGATGTTTTGGCTGAACTAACACCCGTAAAGTCAAAAGAGAGAGATTCCCTAGAGTTGGAGTGGACCCTGCACGTGGATAGATCATCCACTCCCTCAGCCAGCGGGGCTAGGCTGCTACTGACTACCCCTGATGGGGTTGAGATCGAATATGCAATTCGACTTAGATTTAATGCAATGAATAATGAAGCAGAATACGAAGCCCTGATCATAAGTCTGAGTGCCATAAAGGAAGTAGGGGCTGAATGCACTGCAGTCTACATCGATTCTAAACTAGTTGAAGGATAGGTGACTGGTGAGTATGAGGCCAAAGAAGACCGAATGAAAGAGTATCTAACTCGGGTGAATGAGCTTGTGTCTCAATTTAAAATTTTCAAGATCCAGTATATCCCTAAAAGTCAGAATGAGCATGTAGACCAATTGGCCCAACTGGCATCCGATGATAAGTACGTAACGAGACGTCAACTGCTAGTAAGCTGCCCGAGTAAACCCAGTATGGAGAATGAGATGAGCATCTGTGTATACACAGATGATCCTAAAGATGATAAGAGATGATCCTAAAGATGATAAGAGGGCTCTAATCATGTAATTTCTCAAAGCAAGAGATCTCCTACCAAACTGAGGAGAGCTAGAAAGGTTAAACTCTAAGCCAACTGGTATACATTGATAGATGACACCCTCTACAAATGGAGCTTCACCATGCCGTACTTGATATGCCTGTCGCCAGCCAAAGCTAATTATGCCATGAGGGAAGTCCACGAAGGGATATGCGGAAACCACTTGGATAGTCGGTCACTAGTCCATAAACTTATCAGAGCGGGGTACTATTAGCCAACCATGCAGGCTGACTCGGCAAACCTTGTTTGGAGGTGCGACAGTTGCCAAAGGTTTGCCAACATTCCCTGACAGTTGGCAGAAGAGCTTACACTCATCACGGGACTGTAACTCTTTACCTGATTGAGAATAGATATTGTGGATCCCCTCCCCTTAGCCAAGAGAGAAAATTCCTCGTCGTGGTCATTAACTACTTCACCAAATTGCTTGAGGCTAAAGTGCTAGCAACGATCACTGAGAGCAACATACATGACTTCGTTTGGAAGTCTATAATATATTGGTTTGGAATACCATGGATATTAATCATAGACAATGGGAAACAATCTGATAACAAGCATTTTTTAGAATTTTGCTCTTAGTTGGGCATTAGGAACCACTTTTCCTCCTAAGCACACCCCTAGGTAAACGGTCAAGTGGAAGTGACCAACAAAACTATATTGAAGATAATCAAGACCAGATTAAAGGCATTAAAAGGACAATGGGTCAACAAGCTACCAGGGGTCCTTTGGGCCTATAAAACCACTCCAAGGAGTCCCACGGGGGAGATGCCTTTCGTTTTAGCCTTCAGCAATGAAGCGATCATTCCCGTGAAAATCAGTATGACAAGTCTGAGGACTCAAAGACCACTAACCGAGCAAGTAGAGAGAGAGATATGACTGAACCTAGACATGTTAAAGGAAAAAAGAGATGAAGCCTCCCTCTGAATCGTAGCATACTAGCAAAGGATGATGAAGTATCACAACCCCAAGGTCCACCCGAGAGGTTTTAATAATGGAGGCCTTATTCTCCAAAAGGTAAGCATAGCAACCCAAATCCCTAGTGATGGCAAGTTGGGACCCAACTAGGAGGAGACCTACCGAGTAACTAATTCCACACAGAATGGCACCTATTACATGGAAACCATGGAAGGAAAGCTCATGCCTCGACCATGGAATATTGAACACATGAAAAGGTATTACCAATAGATGTATAATTCAAATTTTGAAATAATAAAGTTGTCTACTACCATTTGTAATACAGAAGCATTCTACAACCAAAGTCTTGAGCAATGTCAGAAAAATGGACCACATCCAGTAAAACGACCATCATTCTATAACGACATTCTACGACTAAAGTCCAGAGTAGTGTTAGAAAAATGGATCAAGTCCAGTAAAACGACCCTCAGTCCACAACAACGTTCTACAATTAAAGTCCTGAGTAGTGTCAAAAAAATGGACTAAGTTTAGTACAACAACCCTTAGTCTACAAAGATGTTCTACAACCAAAGTCTCGAGCGATGTTAAAAAAATGGACCAAGTCCAACAAAACGACCATCGGTTTACAACGATGTTCTACAACCAAAGTCTCGAGCAATGGACCAAGTCCAATAAAATGACCTTCGGTCTACAACGACGTTCTACAACCAAAGTGTCGAGCGGTGTCAGAAAAATGGACCTAGTCTAGTAAAATGACCATCGGTCTACAACAACATTCTACAATCAAAGTGTCGAGCGATGTCAAAAAAATGGACCAAGTCTAGTAAAATGATCATCGGTCTACAACAACATTCTATAATCAAAGTCCCGAGCGATGTTGAAAAAATGGACCAAGTTCAATAAACTAACCCTCAGTCTACAAAAATGCCCTACAACTAAAATCCTAAGTTGTGTCACGTAGAATGACCATTAAAGGGGAAAGTGTCGATAGTCATCTAGATCAATCCTAACACTACTGAACGACTCATAACAAGAACCGCGAACCACTTAAACAAATAAGTAATCTACAAATTTATATTGTGTCAAGTAATTACGAGAGCTACCATGTGCAATCAAAAAGGAAAGTCTATAAATTAAGAGTCGGTGTACAAAAAGAAGAAAAAGAAAGGACCCTCTATCCATACATACAAAAAAGAAAAAGAGGGAAGCCCCACCCTCAAGAGATCGCATCCTCCTCCAATTCCTCCTCAGTTCCCTTGGTGACCTTGGGCCCAGTGGAGTCAGACTTGGCTTCAACCTTGAACATCGAAAGGTTGAGGCCAGGGCACAGTTGCAGAATCCAACAATAGAGGGTTTCGAAGCCACTTATGAAGTACTCCATTATCTCATCATTGAAAGTGTCAGATTGCTGATAGGCAATGACCACCTCCCCTATAACTCTCTCCTTCTCTGCCTCTCATCCGTCCCTCATCTCATCCAAGGACCTCTACAACACAGTGGCCCCAGCCTTATCTCCTTTAAGCTAGTCGCAGACCTCCTCCAGGGTAGCCTTAGTACCCTTTAGTTTATTCTCAGCCTCGGTAAGCCCCTTTCACCAATGCCAACTTGTCAGAAGCAACCTCAGAAAGTTTCCTTTGGAGCTCACCGACATAGGCGTCTAAACCAAGTTGATGATTTGAGAGACATGCAACCTTCGTCAACACCTGTAAACAAAAAGAAAAATGTTCAGTAAAAATAACAATAATAAATAAATAAATGAACGACCAAAAGGAGAAGCTCACCTTCCCTAAGTCAAAGAAGGTGCTCCTCGCCAAGACGCTCGAGCTGAGGCCCTTAAATCTCTCCACATCACCATCAGAGAGCATCGAGTGCAAATGGGCTACTGCTCAGTCTTCATCAGCCAGAAAAGATGGAGGGTCCTTCTCCTTGCCCTTGATAGAAGATCCTCCTGTGGCATATGAGGGGAGGTCAGCCATGCACTCATCGAATGAGGGTACAGCATCCAACGCCACCTTGAGGTTGATAATGGATGGAGGAAAGAGAACAGCTAGTGTGTCAACTATAGCTGGAGTCTCTCTCAGCTTCACCTTCTCAACTGAGTGATGGTGGGAGAGTTTGGGTCGCTTATGGGAGCAACAGGGTCCTTCAAGGAGACCCTCAACAAGGAAGTCTTTGATGGTTTAACGAACATGTCAGCAAAAAGGAACAACAAGTGTTAAAAATATGAATACCTTAATAATAATAATAATAATATGAAGAGGGAGTATAACCTAGCCGACCGCCAGGAAATGCAGAAGGCATAGAAGAAGGGGGTTCAGGTCTGAGCAAATAAGAAGAAAGGGACTCGGGATTTACTAAAAGGGAGTAATCATGAACTGAATCTACAAACGCATGGTGCAACCTCATGAACTCAGCCTAGGATAATGGACGTTCAGCCAAAACTACAAAAATAATTAATAGAAGAAAGTTAACCCAACAGAATGAAAAAATGACAAGGATAACTAAGGTAATCGGGAATTACCTACTCTACATGGCTCCCCCCACATCTTGGGGACTGTGTGGACTTATTCAATAGGGACCTCCCATGGCCAGGACTCCCATCCATTCCCAAAAATGAAGAAAATTTTCTTTTTCCAACTCTATTCGAAGTTGGAAGACTAGTTATCAATGCTCGGTCAGGGGTCCAAGGGGGTGAAATACCACCACCCTAGGTGTAGTTCCACTACTTTGTAACAGTAAAGGAACTTAAGGATGGTCAAATGATCCTAACCGCCACTCCATGCAAGCCATAATACCATGCATGTGACCAGGATTCTCCACCCATTGGGCATGATTTAGCCTGGGGCAAGATGGAGATAGGTTAGTAGTTGATGGATGAATAGGGGAATGGGAAAAAGAATTCCAGATTCCAACGTCTGCTCAAAGAAAGAGACCTCATTTGTGAGGCAGGCACAAGCCCACTCATTGAAAGCAAGGACTCTCAGACTAACTAACACAAGAATTTGAAAGATTTATCATAGATCCCTTAATCGGGACTTAGACACAATTGACAAGATGTCCTAAGCGGTATATGGAACAATGGTGAAATGAGACCACTGAATAGGCTCTGAGGGTTGAGTCGAGTCAAGGGTATCCTCCTTGACTAAGTTGGCATCTAGAGCCATGACGAACTTCAAGGAGTCAGATTGGATACTCATGAGACCAAGGACGTATATAATGCAGACCGAAAGACCATGGACTTCAATAACCCCATAAAAAATGTGACTCAGGAAAGAAGACTTGAACTCCAAGATACTCAAATCAGGTGGAAACTGACAGGTATGAAGGTAATAGCACAAGTAGGTTAAATGAAACACTAGTGGAGCCTCGGTAGGATCTAGGGTTAGACTTTGAGAAGAAGAGATGAAGGCTGAAGAACAATAATATAATCGAGAGAAAAGAGAAGATGGTAGAACAAAGGGATACTCCTCGAAATGAAAATAATAAGATAAAAAAATAGGGGGAATAAGGAGAAAAGAAGGCAAACTATAAGAAAAGAGAGTAAAATAACGGAGAATAGGGAATACCTCCAAGCCGGCGCTCCGACTAATGGATCCTTGGTGCAAGGTGAACACGAATGCAACGAGCAACATGAACATGGCTCCAAGAAAACTTTGAATGCAAATGGGAAGCTCAAAATAGGCAATGGTCTCTCTTTATAGGCTTCTTAGATCACCCCCAACAGTTGGATCATCTAAGTCACCCCATGTCATCGGATGAGCACGTGATTCGAGGGAAAAATGGTAGTCAACATAACACATCGTGTCACTATTAATGGTACGAGGCTCAATAAAGACAAAATGGAGGCATCAGTATGTCAATCACCTCAAGCAACCCTTCAAATTCCCAACGCCCACTTAGAATGGCAGATTAAAGAATTGGGGGGCAGATGATGATGAGGTATTTGGCCTGAGTCAACCAATTGAGTGAACCACCTAGATCCAACCGACTTGCTGGGTGACCCATCGTTACCCGGTCACAGAGCCCAATGCCCGACTAGTAATAACCAAAGAACAATGCCAACTAACGGTGACCGATGATGATAGATCATTTAAGTGTTAGGCTGATAGCGACCTAGCCAACCGTCTTAGGAAGAGTGGGATGAGCCTAGTAGTCACACGATGCCCACAAATCATATGACGACCAAAGTGCCAGCAACACCAAACTGACTGAATAATGGGTACACAGAAGGGTGGTTACAAGACTTAGAGTGGCGTAAAGGAACAATCAATCTGATGCTGAGAGGACCCCTATATAAAGGGAGGAACCCCTGAGAAGAAGGTATGTTCAAATAACCCAAAGAAAGGACAATCAGAGAGATTTCTCCAAAAAAAACTCTGATCACTAACTTGAGCATCAGAGGGGTGTAGGCCAGCGCCACACCAACGCTATTCATTGTCCTAGTGCAAGTAGGATCCTGGAGCAAGATTCCAGATCAAGGGTGACTAGAGGACCATCTTGGTGAGTCAGGATATGATGTCATTAGTTTAGGCTAGCGCCACACCGACGCTATTGATTGTCTTGGTGCAGGAAGGATCCGAGAGCAAGATTCTAGATCGAGGGCGACCAGAGGACCATCTTGGTGAGTTGGGATACGACATCATCAATATACAAGATCTTCAAAACCTTAAGCTCTGATACTAACTTTGTCGCACCCCAAAACCCATACCAAAAGGGCGATGAATTTTAGCACATGACATTAAACATTCATTCATTCATATCCTATATTTTTTATTATAAATTTTTCACTCACTCTTTTTATTCATATAGAGTGAAATTATAAATCATAACCATCTATAATCATATAAGTTTGACCTATATAAAATTTTCATATTCCATAAACCTGAAAATATTCCATAATCATGTCCTAGCATACCATTCAAACAAACTAATAGTCTGACATAAACTAAATCATCATCTAAAAATCAAATATCAAGTCTAAACTTGTAAGCACCTAAATTTTGACTTAAGTCATCTAATGGAATGAAAGAACATCAAAGCACCACTTAGGCATCAAGACACTAGGCAACCCTAGTTTAGGAAGAGAAAAGTATACTTCAAGATGTTAAGCATCTCTTGTGAAGTCTTGCCTAAATGTTTCAGTCGCAAAAAGCATCATTCATATCATACCATGTGCGGTACACCCCAATGATCAACCCAAGTTCACCATTCTAGGTCAAACCCAAATCCTCCAAGAAGCATCAACAAGACTATGAAGGTTCACATTTAAGACCCCAAATATATTGCCTTCAATTTTTTCAGCCTCTATAAGCCTTCTTATAGCAAAGCATCACAAGCAAAAAAATTACCATTTTTCCCTTTAGCCTTTAGAAGCCAAAAATTGATATCTTCACACATTGTCCACAAATGCTCCAGCCTCCATAAGTCTTCCCATGGTGACACATCACAAGGAAAGAATTTTCATTTTTACCCCTTTTGTCCTCACATATAGAAAAATTACCATTTTTCCCATTTGCTTTCAAGATTTACCCCTAGACCCTCAAAAGACCCCTGAACCTTCTCCCATTACCTGAATGGTGTCATGTTACATCCTCCACACTCCAATCTCCACCACCTTCAAGGAACATATCATAGGACAAATCTTGTCTGAAACTGGCAATAACCAATTTCTCAATCTCTGAAAACCCCTGGTCGAAAAATAACGCTCAAAAAGCTCTCAAACACTCATCCAGTGTCAGAATTCAGAGAGGTCAGTGACCATTTTTCAGTCATGGCCTTATCTAAAAATCCTATATATAGATCCTAGAGAGGCTGAATAGGATTATTAAAAAAATTCTTTTTAGATTGCCCCCAAATTCACTTATTACTTAATTGATTAAATTATCCCGGTATTTAATTGCAAATGAATTATGCACATAGATATGAATATGTTCAATTGTTCTACAAGTGAGATTGATTCAATGTGTGTAATGCTTGATAATGAAGATGAAAAATAAAAAGGAAAACCACAAGCAATCACAAATATACACACGATGTATAGTGGTTCGGCACAACGGCCTACATCCACTCTCAAAAGCTCAACATGAGCTATGTAGTTTTATTAAGATTGAAGCCAATACAATCAATGATAAAATTAACAAAATCCTAGTATACTTGCAAAGCAAGCTACATTTGCTGTCTCCGATGGGTGTGGTTTATGGTATACTCTTTCGGTGTCGCCGGTGGAAGAGATTTGGGTGCACACTATCGGTGTCTCTGGTGGTAGAGCCAATTCTCCCAGTGTCTTTAGAGGGAGTGGTCTAAATAAATTTTAATAAAAATTAAAGGCAAGGATTACCTCTTTTTAGGTTGATGTTGCCTTGTACACAAGTTGGGATTGCTCCTCCTTGAGCAAGATATAACTATTGATTCCAAATTACTCCTTGGTTGGCTCTTCAAGCTAGAGAGCCAATCTTGATGGGTTACTCCTTCTTGAGCACAATATGACTATAAAGCCCACTTTTCTTCACAAGGGTTTATATAACCCTTGGTACCTTCCACTTAAATATTTTCCTTAGTTGGAATAAGGTGGAAGTAAAGAATGGTCCCTTTGGGTGTAGATTTTTCTATCTAAGCTTTAAAGAGATCTCCAATAAAGTGAGGAGTTAAATCTCTCTCAAATTCCCAAATCTAGAGTAAGAGAGTTATAGTTTAGTTCATGACCATTACCTTGCTCATTTGAGTTTATTTTCTTTTATATTGGACAAAAATGACTCATGTCCATTAGATTAGAACATTCCCAAATGGTCAAAAGATCTAGGCCATTGATTGAAAACTTTTTTTTAAAGTTTAGATTGTTATATAGTGTTTCCGCAACTTTGAATCTATTCTGGATCGATCCAAGTGCAAAAAATACATAGATCCTACAACTCGAGAATTGTTGGATTAATCCAAACCATTTGGATCACAGTGGTTCGATCCTGGATCGATCCAAATTCTCTATAATCCCTTCTAAAGGCTTGAAAATGCTACAAAGAACTTTGGATCATCCCTCCATGGTTTGGGAAGGTCCGTAGACCTTGGGAAACCTTTATTAGACCCTTTATTCACTTAAGCTACCATACAATACCTGATTTACCTAAAGAAGGCTCAGAGTAGAGC
>JAOXJP010270978.1:5509-20179 GCA_025762735.1 Platanus orientalis | reverse complement strand
CACTGTGCATACGGATCTTGATCTCGGTTGTCTTCCTTTAAGCAGTAATACCTTGAAGTCTTGATTCAAGACTCTTGTTATAATCACTCTCCTCTTTGAAGGAGATTGTTTGGTTTAACAAGACTGATAATCTCATAAGATCCGGTGTTCTCCTTGTGGGAACTCTCGTTGATCTGTGAGCGATTTGATTTGAGAAAACCATTTAATAGCCCTGTTATGTTGTTGGATTTTCTATAAATGCTGGACTTTTGGGCTTTAAGAACAACAACAAGGCTTCATTCGTTTCTACTGGAAAGTGAAAATCTGTAGAGAGACAAGGGTTCTACCCAGGCAAGATTATATCCCGAAGTTAGCTTGGCTGCGATCCCTTGCACGTTATTGGAGGCTTCGACTATCTTCAAGAAATGTGATAACGAAACCTTCTATACTCAGATGAATAGTTAATATTGAAACTTTAAGAAGATCATAAAACTTGTGAATTGTGAAATTTGTGTTCTCTCATACTTTAATGCACTCACCCAACCCTACGTCCCAGTGATATCCTTTAAGAAACACATCCCAGCCATGACGAAGGCTTTAACAACCCCATGAACTACCACTTCTCCTCTTAGCTGATGATAGAAAATCTCCATGAGGGAAATATATAGAATGGATTAATCTAGCCCAAAGATATGAGGGGTTGGACAACAGTCTCCAACATTGCTTGGCAAGGAGGGCAGTATTGAAGAGGTGGACATCATGGAGGCTAATACCGCCACCTTTAATTTTTGGTAGCCCAAGGATCCTACACTTAGTCCAGAAAAATTTCCTTCGAGAACCGAATTGACCCCACCAAAACGTCTTCTAAAGTTGATCTATAGCCATATAAAGTTTTTTTTTGGAATTACGAAACAAGACATATCATAACTTGGTATAATTAAGACCACAAACTTCAATAAGGTTTCCTTGCTAGCAGTAGACAATATTTTATGTTTCCAACTTTGAAGTTACATGGCTACCTTCTCTCTTAAGAAAGAGAAAAGTTGGGAATTGTTTTGACCAAAAACAGAAGGAAGCCCCATATAAACCTTAGAATTGGAGACTAGTGAAATACCCAAAGCTTCAATAATCAACTCTTTATCAAACTTATTAGTTTGGTGGTAGAAAATGATCTCTTATTCATCAAGGTTGGCCATTTATCCAAAGGCGGCTTGGAACTTAGCAAAGATGGAATTGATAAGGATGGTTGTGGGAACTTCATCTCTAGAGAAGATATAATAGTCATTTGCGAAGAGCAAGTGAGAGATGGATGAGTTGTTCCTACAAACTTGAATTCCTTTGAGAAGACCTTGAACCTCTAAGTCATTCAGCATTGCAGAGGGATCCTTAGCACTATTGAGTGTGTTCATTGAGCTTTCCTAGTTCATCATTCAGAGGGTGTGAACAAAGCATCTTTTGGTTATTACACCAGAGACTATCCATGTAGTAATAACATGTAGTGTTTGACTACATTACCCTTAAGATGCTTTTTTGCCTCATAAATAGGTGGATCAGGGAAATTTCTTGAACCACTTAACCCATGTGATTTTTGCTTAATCTTTCTTTCCATATGTAATAAAGTAGGCATGTAAGTGCTTTCTACTTTTCCATGTGGTAGTGTGATTGGGCTAGAACTTGCCACATGGGAAGGGGTATAACACCAAATTTTGTTTCCCTAAGGCTAAAGTGTGATGTGAAAATAATCCAGCTTTAGGGGTTGGTTTATTATTTTATGTAGTGGGGACTTTCACTCCAAATCCTTCGTAAAAGATTTGTTAATTATTGTTTCCATGAGTATGGTAGAAAACCTTTGATTAACGCTTGTTACATAGATTGTAAACCAAGCAAATATTTATTAAAATAAAGAAAGATTAGAAAAGTGAATAGAATGAAGCTCTTCATTAAACTAGTTGATTGGAATGTACATCCATTGATACATTCTTAAAACTCTTTACATAAATATAGATTACAAACAACCTTGAAACTTACCTAGCTGTAACCATATTCTCTAGTCCTTGAGCTTGCGATGTCTTCCCTGAATCCCGTAGAGGTTTAATAGACATGTAATCTTCTTAGGAGAGAGGAAGCATGAACGTGAAAATGCTTGAAACTTGGAAGTGGATGGATGCTTGAATGTTGAACATGTAGAATTCTACTTGAGAGAATTGAGTGCTTGCAAGCAAGAGAGAAGATGATTGTGAAAAAGCTTACTCAACATGTAGAGTTTGGGGTATTTATAGGGTGAATGTTGATTGTATTTAGACTCCTTTTAGGACTTTAATTGCTACTTATTTGTTTCCTAGAACTTAGAAGTTTACTAATCAGACTCCTTGTCTTCTTAGAAAATTTGCTGATGTGGCTGTTTGTGTGTCATTCATCCAACTTGATACGAGATTAATCACTGAGAGGGAGTCCATAACCGTGTGGGATTTGATCTGTTGCTCTTATTTGATCCTAAACTTCTTGTTGTTTTCTAGGATCTGTTCAGATAAAGGGATTTAACTACAAAATGTCTCATTGATGTCCTGTACAAATTGGAGAAGTTGTACACGCATTCAACTTCTTCATTAGCTTTTCGGGTGCACTAGGAGTCTAAAATAGCTTTGGTTATGATTCTTTGATGTCAAAATCACATTTTGTAGACAATATGGGTTTTTACCCTCCATTAGTCATAGAATATTGGTTAGTCGTGATTGAAGGGAAATCATGATTCACTTAATCATGAATAAAAGGTAATTATGATTGACTTAATTTTAGTCATGATTTCAAGGGTATTTTGGTAAATTCATTTTTCATAAATTTTTGTACCAACAAAAGCCCCATAAGAAATCTCACCACATGGTTTGTGATTATTGGTGGGGTTTTCAAAATTTATGATTCCCTTTGATTCATGAATATGACGCATTGTCTATTTGAATTTCAGGATGAAAAGATTAAGTATACCCTTGCTTTCTTTAAACGAAAAGATTTTATTGTCCTTCATGAATCGTAATTTAAAGAGTCTTTTTTCACTTTCCTTTGAAAGGACTAAAGTACCTCTTATTTAGTGGATCTCTTCGTTTATCCGTGTGAAATTACAAAAGTATCCTTGGGATATATATATATATATATATTGAAATACCACATAGGTTTATCCTAGAGGGCGGTGAATAGGATTTCTAAATTTCTTTACCCCTTTTGGATTGTTATGATTGATTTTAATTCAATTTTAGTCTTCTTAGAATTAAACCAAGTGTGTGTGTGCTACAAAGTGTCTACTCAAAAATATTATCAAATAGGTGGTGTGCAAGAGTAGGTACAAGCATAAGAGTAAAGAAACAAGTAATCACACAATCAATCCACAACAAGAGATTTATAGTGGTTCGACACGATGGCCTCCGTCCACTCTTCTAAAGCTCACTACCGAGCTTAGATATATTTCATTTAAATTTCTTAATACAATCTATGTCAAAAACATACAAAATCTATTCTACTTGCCCTTGGCAAGCTACACAATATACTCGGTGTCTCTGACAAGTGTGTCAAACTTCTGGCGTCTTTGGTAGAAGCAAAACAATGAGAATATGTAAATGAATGCAAAGAATAAGCAAATATGACCACAATATGGATGATGTTGCTACTATATCAAGTGAGAGTACTCCTTGTTGAGCTAGTGTGCCTTAGTTTACCCACAGTGCTTCAAGCCTTAGTTCTTGAGCTCCTAGAGCTTAACCAAGCTAGGGTTTCATCTTAGGACAACTCCTAAGTGACTCTCTTCAAAAACACTAGCTACTGGTAGAGAGAGAGAGAGAGTAGAGTAAAAAATGTGTTTTTCAATAAGGTAGTAGGCTTCAAAGCTCAAAATAGTGGAGAAGAATGTTTTCCTTCAATAGAGGCTCCCATTTAGCAAAAGTTCTAACACTCTTTCAAATGTTTGAAGTGCTTTTTCTAAAGGGAAACTTTCTCTCTTATAGTGGGTAGAATCCACCCTCAATCATAGTATTGGAATCTTTCAAAATGGGTAGGAAAAACTGGCCCTTGATATTAAAAAATGGAGTTTCGATTTTTTAAATCATAGCCTTGATCGATTAGCTTTTTGGTGATCGATTAGAGCATGATCAATCATGAAGGATGGTGCAAGTCCTATTGCCTCCTGTCTTAGGGCATCCTGATTGATCAACCTATTTGTGATCGATCAGGCCCTGATCGATCATGCAACGTGGAGCAACTCTTGCTACCGAAAATTTGGGACTTGCTCCTATTGACCCCTGATCGTTCAGGCTATTGGTGATCAATCCGGGTGTCCTATACTAGAGATTTTCTGCTCCATTTTGGGGTTGGTCTCTTGAGTATTTCACCTGGGTCTCAATGTAAGTTTGTCTCACATTATAAGGCCACTTTGGGGCCTGTTTCACCACCCTAAATGCCTATATGGATGCATGCATATACCTTGGCCTACATATACCTTGGTTGTTCAACTTGGTTATCTTGGTCATCATGAGTCTTCTATGATGAGTTGATGTTCTTTGGCACATTTGAGACTCTTACAAGACTTACATACAATGTTTGACCGTTAGATTGACAACCTACATACCAAGCACTTAGAGTTTTCAGAGCATAAACTCAATGCAGCTAAGAGTCCCTTATGTGCAACCTTGCTACCTTGCTTTCGAAATCTCATTACTAAACTATCCAAAACCTTTATTTTGTTCTTCCAATCATTTTGGTATCATTTCCAAAATATTTCAATTGAGGAACTTCCATTCTCAGCTTTCGTTGACCAGAATCATTTATGTGTTATTTCTTGAAAATCCGAGTCTAAACCTTCCTAACCTGGTAGGGTTCTTTATTTTGTTAAAATGAACATTTTGGCACCAATTTTGGACATTTTGGTGGAGATTTGAGAATTTTAAGGTTTATAGCCCTTCAAATGCTCTAGTCACCTTCTTTGGCAATGGGGAGTATTCAATGAATCCAGTCCAACTCCACACATTGACCCATGACTGCCTTAACAGATTCAAGAATGACCTTTGCACGACTTTGATCTCAGTTTGAGTTGTCTTCTAGTCGTAGTTTTTCTCCATTTGCAAGTGAGCATCTGCAACTAAGATTTTTAATCGTGATGAACTATTCGCCATGGGGAAACTCTACCTAATATTTTAATCACAATTGGCTTGAATTGACATATAATTAATTATTTAAGTATTTATTCAAACCTTAATCGCCAACATCATTAAAGTCACAGACATTGCAACTTGAGCTGTTTCACGATTGATCAATAATTACAACTAATTTGTGAATTGTGACTGATAATGGACTATGACTAGAATTTCATACTTAGCTAAATTTTGAGATTTTCCCTTCTTATTTTTATTTCCCTTTTCTTCTAGTGCTTATGTATATATTATTTTCTTTTTGTAGAGCCAATGGATCCTAAAGGAGATTATCTTCCTAGGGAAGGGTAGGAAGAATTTGTATTTGTTAGCCTTCCTGCTCGAAAGATCACATGCTTTCATAGAAAAATCATTTTTGGATCCTACTTTTGTTGGTGAGATCAACAAACATCTTGCTAGTGACCTAAAATACATCATAGAAATGGAGAAAGGATGGAGAGATATCTATGATACACAAGTGGGCATGGATAGATATTATAAGAACATCATTTTACTTCTTTCTATCACTAAAGTTGTCAATCCTAATGCCACAGTATTCAGTGAATATAACCCCATGATCAAAAAATTCTTTGGGGAGATCCATTCAACGAACAAAATTTTTGAGGTTATTCCAATATAACCTTTAATGAGAGATGAAACTCTTAGGTTAGCATATTCCTAGAGGAGTTCTCCAACTTGATCTTGACTTATGGCATGATAGAGGTCATCGGTGTTTAATGGGTTCATTCAACCACCATAACTTGATGTTGGTAGAAGCCCTCTCACGCTGGTGTGAACATATTGAAATTTGGGACCATGAATCATATAGGAAAGGTCCATTTGTAAACCTAGTTGGCACATGGGAAGTTCCTATCTTGTAGCATCTCAAGTGCATAAGTGAAAACATTGTCTCTGATGTAGAGGAATGGACAATGGCGTTGTTGTGGGGATGTAATGGGACAACTTATGTTGTTCATGAACATCATTAGTTATTATTTCATTGAGGACGTAACTTACTTCACCTCATTCCCTTTGGCAATCCAGGATGCTTAAAAACCACTATTTGTTGTGATCCCTATACATGACAGATTTGCCTTACTGATTTATGGTGATCCTGGAGGTGTACCTTGTCCATGTAACCAGATATTTTCTATAAACATTGTATAGCATCAGAGGATATTAACAAGGCTGATGGGGCTATGGTCATGGATGTCACCTTGTTGTAATAGACATCGCTTTGTAGGGTAGGACAGACCCCCAAAACTCCTCGTCTGCAGATAACTCCAAGCTCAATTTCTTTAGCATAAACTTCTTGAGAGTGATTGGTACCCTAGGTGACTATTTCAGCAAATCACTTGGCTGCATAGTGGCTTTAACCTTCTTAGCCTTGGCCTTCTTGGACTTCTTCTTCTTGATGATTCCTCTCAACTTTTAGGAGTGCTTCTTAGTTCTTATAACCATGATTCTTGGCACTATTGATTTAGGGTTATGGGAGGCTTTTATTGATTGAAGTCACCTTTTCCAGGTGGCCTTACTCTCAAAAATAATCCACTCATCATCCTTTCTAGAGTCCTCCTTAGTTTCCTCATCTTTTGGTTTATGTGCCTCTTGATCATTTGTCTCCTCTATTATGAAGATGAAGTTGGTAGTTGTAGGCTTCTCAACTTCGGCATCCATGACTATCTCTCCCTTATCTATCAAGGTTTGGAATCTATCTATAAAGAGGAAGTAGTATTTTATGTTGTGGTCAAGTAAGTAATGGTACTTACAGTACTTAGGTTCATTGACCTTGTCAGCTTCATAAGGTCTTTTTAGCTCTAGGAGGGTAATGTCTCCGATTTCTACACTTTAATGAAATAGACTTTTTATCTCATGTTCGAATGTATATATATGTTTTCCTATATTTCCTTCATTGAGAGCCTCTTAGGATGGGCTTTTCTTGTGGGGTTTCGACCTTCTTCTTGGTAGTGAGCCTAGTTGTTTTCTTCTTGGTCCCAGCTATAACAGCCTTTGCTTTGTTCATCGCCGTTTGACTCCTCTTTCTCATTTATACTCCATGATATATATATATATATATTGAGATCATGGACCTTGTATATTAGGTCATCAAACCTTGATAAATTCTATGGAGTAAGTCTCACTGAGAGCTCATGTTGCAAATTATTCAGGCACATGCGAATGATTTCCTATGGAATGAAATTCTGTTAGCAAGAATATGTTAGATTCCTCCATCCCTTTGCTTTTTTTTTTTTTCCAATTAGTTTTGTGATGCCTATAGCCTTGTGTGTACTCCAAAACCGATTGATGAATTCCCTATTCATGGTGTCCCGGTCAGAGATTGAACCATCTTGAAGGTTAGAGTACTAAAAAAACGCCACTCCATCAAGTGCTTGCACAAATAGCTTAAGAAGTAGCTTGCCTTGGTGTTGTATGGGTTCACATCTGGACTTAAATTGTGCATTGTTCTACTTTGGGTCAGTAGAACTATTAAACATTCTAAACTATGGTTGGACAAAGCCTTAGGGGAATGGTATGTAGTGGATGTAGGTGGGATATGGTCGTGTAGGCCCAATCTTCTTCCCTTTCCCTAGTATGTTGCATCATCTTTGCCATTAGGGCTTCAAGGGCAGCTATTGTTGGTTGGTCAACTCCTGGAACGATCAAAGGCAGATGAGCTTGTACTATAGGAGGTGGTGGAGGTGAGCCATAAGCATTTTAGGGAGGAACATATTAATAGGAGTTTTGTGTATAGCCCTTCCCGTACTGATTTTGTCTAAATGGTGCAAACCTTGGTGTGGACCAAAGTAGTTGGTATGCCTCTGTTTGAAGGGAATTCCCCCAACATGGATGCTAGTACATAGTCTAGAAAATATTTTGGCATTACCCCAATGGAAGTAGATGGTATTTCCTCTAGTACTACCTCTTGTCTATATGGCCTTGAAGTGCCTGCTTCTTGTCTGGTTGATCTTGAGGGTCCTTTCCCTACCTTCTTGAGGTAGAGGGTCAGGCCCCTAGCCCTATTGGCATGTTGTTTTGATCACGAAGCAATCCGGGTTGTTTGTGCTACTATAAGGCGGTCCTTCTCATTTAACCTCCGAATGAGTCTTTTCGATTGATGTTCCTCCTCATGGTCATTAGGGTATTGATCCAAGTCTTCTAGGATCAGCAAGGTTTTGTACTATGACTCCTATGGTAGAGGGAGTGGTTTTGTGGCATGTTGATCTTTTGAAAGTCCCTAAAGAGCTAGTGTTGTTGTGTATTTTGAGGCATTGTGGGAAATTCTTCATCTTCGATGAGAGGGTTGATATTTTCTCCCATATGAAGCGGCCTTGTCATTGGTAGTACTGGCCCACAAAAAATTGGCAACTCTCATGTAGATCACTCTAGAAACACCCTGACACTTTCTTTAGCTTGGCTTCGTGTTCTTCTCCCGGCCTCGTTTATGACTAAAGGTCAAGTAGTGAAAGGAGAAAAGGTCTCTTTAGATGGACCCCCTTCTTGTTCCTAGGCATGACACTTGTGGTCATCACTTCAACACAAGATGGTTGTTCTAGGATGAAGAGGCTTAATTTTCCCACGTAGGTTGTATATCTTATTTTTCTACTTGTGTGAGAAAGGAGAGAGGGATCCCACCTTTGCGGATGGACCCAAGATGGTCTAGCATTTTGACAGATGCCCCAGTCTTTTGTGTGGCATATGAAACCTTACAGAGCTTGAATCTTCTTTTGAATGTAACATTTTTTCTTTTCCTACTATTATTCACGAATAGGTCATGTTCCAAGATTAGAGAGTCATTTGCGATTGAAGGATCATCCACGACTGAATGTTTATTCATGACTAAAGTTCCTTTGGTGGCTATAAAGGCTTTGTATTTTTGCTTTGTCTTAAAAAATATCATATGATCAGTCCCTTAACCATTTCCTTCAGTGCCATCCATGCATGTTCGCATGGGTTTAAATCTATTCATTAGCATAGATTTCTTAAACTCTACCTTGACCTCGGTTTGATGTTGTCTAAGAAGGGCCCTGAGGTCTTAGTGGTGAAGCTTCCCTTCCTCTATTCTTCCTAGGCTTAATAACATAAATGAAACTCCTATAAAGATGTGTATGCACATTCTAGTAAGAATAAAATAGACTGACAGTCACTCTGGACGAGTAATTGTTTGAGAGATAGACAACTACTCGTCGGATAAGCAATTGTTCTGTAATAAAAAACTACTCATCAAATGAGTAGTTGTTCTGAAGACAACAACTACTCATCTTGTCGAGTTTACAGAGCCATAAATGGTGATTTCTAAGCTTTGTAAATGAGACATCTCGGCACATGGGCTTCTTTGCTCATTAATGGATTTATTACATAAACTTAACTGGACAAAACCACAAATGCTTAAATTAAAACTGGGGACATAGGTACTTACCTCTGCAATGTTCCCATATACAACATGCAAATGAGCTCTTTGACAACCTTGGACAACAACAACTATGCCAGAATCGTTGAGGCAGCTAGGTGGTAGTTACAGTGATTTGGGATTGAAGGGACAATTATGGTTGGACTAGTGTTGCTAAGGTAATGAGTGAAGTGACAACTAAATAGCTAAGAGAGTGAGATTTGAAAAGGTTGAAGATGACTTCAACGGTAACTGGAGGTTGAAGATGACTTCAACAGTGACTTAATGAACTCTTCAAATTTTAGATTTTTGGGACCCCTTTTCCATGTGGAGGTGGATCCCTTTTATAGATTTGAAAAGGTGAGCGGTTGAGTGAGTGAAGTTTTTTTAATGGCGAGGCGGATTCGTGCCATTTGTCATGATCCGAAGAGGATTGGAATGTGATTAACTGGGGCTAATTTGGTCTTTTCCTTAATTTTGGAATGGTTTCCTAGAGAGGGGTGCTAACACATCAGCCTTTGAAGGGATGGTAAATGGTGCATTTATTGTGGCTAATGGGAGGGCAACAACCAATACTTTCCCTTACAACAAGGGTGCAATTCTAGTGTGACACATGTCGGTCCTCTTTCCTATGCAAAGGAGTACCAATAGGAAGTTAACACACGTCGTACCCTCTTACCACATTTTAAAGAAATGATCAAGTCGTATTTAATGCACCATTTTGCCATCATTTCTTGCATTAAATGCAACCACCTATTCGTTAATGCATTGCATTAAATGTAGCCACTTTGCCTCATGATGCATCATTGCGTCATACCTACTCCCTTTTTTGTGGAAAAGGCTACAAATCAAACGAATACTGAATTTGGGAGCTACGGAGGTCCAATTGCAATGATTTTATAGGGGTTTTGGAGGTTGTTGAAAGTTTCAATCACAATGCCAAAGTCGAAAATGGATTCCGATGTGCCAAAGATATCATACTGTGCAATCTCAAGATTCTTGGGAAACATGTAATCACTGATTAAAGGGGGCAGATGGAAAAGTTGGCTCTCGAGTTCTTCACAGGGATTGAAGCCCTTAGTTTCCTAGGGATGCTGGTTTAGTTGGCTAGATATCTAGTTCTTGGGCTAGGAATGCGAGTCTGCCGTGGCTTTTGTAGATTTCCCGCAAAGGTCTTTGGTGTGGGTACCTTGGTTTCTAGGACCTATGCTTGGTCTATCTATCTTTAAAGATGGTTTGGGGTTTTTGGAATATGATTTTGCTGAGGGTGGGTTGTTGCTGCTGCTAATCGAAGCTTGTGAGATTTGGCTGTTTTACCAAGTCAAAAATTTAGGTGTTGATAAAAAGAGTTTTTGAAAAGTATAAGAATTTCTACATGTATTTCGAATGAGTGTTTTTTAAAGTGACAATAATGAACCATTTTATTGACTTCTGAATCATGTTTATAAGAAACATCATTTAGAATATGTATGTTTCAAACGATTTATGCATAAGTGTTAAATCATTCTGACTTGCTTGTTTTATAAATATTCATGCCTATGCCCATGCTTGAGTGCTTGACCCTCCTCATTGTTTTGTATATTTTGTATATTTTGTATAATTTCTTACATGACATGGACACACCCTTCCATAACATCTTCAGATTAATACTTTGAAGGCTCGTGAGTTCCAGATCATAGTGTGGGAGGTGGACTAAAAAGGGGCATGATGGCCTGTTTTCCTTTAGAAGAAAGTTCATTAACGTTTTGTATAAATTCTATTTTGAGAGTGTATTTGGATTTAATTGTTGACTTTGTAGTTGGATTCATGGATATGTGATAGATTCGAGTTAATATGGCTTCTTAGTGAACATTATACTTCATATTGATGGAGATTGAGCCTTTATGATTAGCTTAATTGAACGATGGTTTAACGATTCTGTTGCATAGTGTTTTAGACATGTAAATGATTGGTTAATAATTCCACTATGTGAGTGATGCATATGTGATTGAATGTATAGTGTCCTCTACTATAATGAACGTGATAAGAATATGAAAAAACAAAAGAATAGTGTGATACCGAAATGAAAAGAATATATATATATATATATATACATTATACATTCAATCACATATGTGTCATTAACATAGTGGAATTATTAATCAATCATTTACATGTCTAAAACACTACGTATATGTGATAAAATTATGGAAAAGAAAACAAATAGTGTGAATGAATGAATGTGATGAAGTGCATACGTAAAAGTTAAGAAAGAAAGAAAAGAAATGAAGTGAAGTATACACAGATGTGTATAAGAATGTATGAATGAATGAATGTGTCACGTTCCAGATTTGGTTCAAGATTAGAGAGGTCAGTATGACTTGGGCCGGATTCGGGGCGTGATAAAGAGAGAGAGCTTGATATATTAGCTGAAGAATTACATTAGTGGGATTTTTTTACATAACAGCTGAGATGGAGGGCCATAATGAGCTCCCGCATGCTTTGTGGTATGACCTCTTCTTAACATAGAAATTTCATGACTAGAGTGAATTTACCAAAATACCCTTGAAATCATGATTGAAATTAAGTCAGTCGCTATTGTCCTTTAGTCATGACTAAGCGATCCAGGACTAAAACAAGCTAATCCATGATTGATGGAGGGAAAAAAACCTAAATTTTCTATAAAATGTGATTTTGACATCAGGGAATCATGACCAATGATTTTGACTTCTGAAACACCCAAGAAGCTAATGAAAAAGCCTAATGTGTTCACTTGTCTGATTTGTTCAGGTCATTAAAGAGACAACTCTTACACCAATAAGGACACATTTTGTAGTTAGACTCCTCTATCTCAGCAAATCCTACAAAATAACAAGAAGTTCATGAACAAATAGGATCAATAGATCAAGTCTCACACGAATATGGACTCCCTCTCAATGATTAATATTGTATCAAGAGGAATGAGTGACACACAAACAACCACATCAACAAGTTTCCCAAGAAGATGAGTCATAGATCAGTACTTCTAAGTTCTAGGAAGAAAATAAATAGTGATTAAAGTCCTAAAAGGAGTCTAAATACAATCCCCATTCACCTTAAAAGTACCCCCAAACTCTACATGTTGACTATCTTTTTCACAATACTCTTCTCTATTGCTTGTGAGCACACAATTCTCTCGAGCAAAACTCTACTCATTTAACATTTAAGCATCCATCTACTTCCAAATTTCAAGCATCCCCACATTCATGCTTCCTTTCTCCCAAGAGGACTACACATTCATTAAACTTCTATGGGATTCAAGGAAGACATCACAAGCTCAAGGATTAGGGAATATGGCTACAGCTAGTTATGTTTCAAGGTTATTTGTAATGTATCTTTATGTACAAAGTATTAGGAATGTACCAATGGTTGTATATTCTAGGCAAACAGTTTAATGAAAGGCTTCTTTCTCTTTACTCTTATCTTTTTTCTTTATTTAAATACATATTTACTTGGTTTACAATCAATGCAACAAGAGTTAATTAGAGGTTTGTAACCATACTCATGGTAGCAGTAATTAAAAAATCTCTTAAGGGAGATTTGGAATGAAAGTCCCCACTACATAAAATAATAAACTAGCCTTTAAAGTTGGGAAATTTGCACATCATGTTTCAGCCTTAAGGCAACGAAATTTGCACACTCATTGAGACTTTGCTTTCCCTTTATCTTTCTTCATATTCCATTGTACTAATGGGTGTTTTGATGTTTACAAGATTTCAAATAGCATGTTTTCAACTATGGAAGCATTCTCTTGCACCCTATGAGACACTACTGCCATCCTCGTCACGAGACCAAAAATTTCAGTTGAGGTGGTCTCATCACCATGACTAGCAAGCTCTTTGACTATTCTGGCACTCCCCCTCCATTTAGGAGAATCGGCCTTGCCATCATAGCAACCTAAGGCTAAGGTGACACGCCTCCTCCCTTCAAAAGGAATGGCCTTGTCCCCTTCAGTCGCTAAGCAAATAGTTCTTGTGTCCTTTGAGGCCAAACCAACTATTGCCAGGGAGACCTATGTCCCTTAGGATATTAGGCTCATTTATGCTCTTCAAGTTCCATACAAACCAAGGGGAGGTGTTTCCCATTTTCTCAGAGAAAAATAATATCAGGAAACACCATTAGAACAAATAAGATGGGTCATCAAACCTGGGCTATATTCCTAGAGAATGGTGCATGGAAACACTGCAAAAAAGTGTTGGAATTAACCTATCTGCAACTGAGAAAATATAGTCGTGATTCAATGAAGGCAACGATTTATCATCCGTAACTAAGAAAATCTAGTCACAATTCCCCAAAAATTTAACCAAGACTATTGACTTCTAGTCTCCAAAAAAGGATAATAAGAGGATCAAAATGAAATGACATCTTAAGTCAGAACAGTGAAAGGTAGGGTTGCAAACGGATTGGATTCGGAACGGATATGAGTAAATCCGTATCCTATCCAATATCTAATGGATATTATAAAACTATATATGTATCCTATCTGCTCAAGTAATTCAGATTTCGGATCGGATTTTAGACATAAAAAAATAGGCAATTCCATAGATGTTGTCACTATTGCTAGTGTGGTCTTCCCTAACCAATCTTTATCCTCGCCAAAACCTCCAATGCTGTATAGCCTGGCAACGATGTCGGATGGAGAAAACACCAACTCTTCTCCTATGTGGTGGATGTGAATTTCTACCGTTGCGGCATAGTTGTAGTACTTGTGGGTGCACATGGACCAGGAGAGAATAGTTATGAAGTAAATAGTTTATATATATTTAGGGTTTTAGTTATTAGACTATTTGAGATTGTTGTATTAGTTTTAAATCCAACGGTCTATTCTCTATGTTCTATATATTGTTATATTTAAACGAAATGGATATTTAACAGAACGAATCGATATATATATATATCCATATCCTATCCAATATAAACGGACCGGATAAGCTTATTTTGGATCGGATGCAGACCAAAACACAACCATTTTTCGGATAACTTGCAACCCTATCAAAAGGCCAACATTATCAGTAACCAAAAGTAATTACAAAATGCCTAAAAATAATAATAAACTTCTTAAAAAGAGCCTAACCAATGAAGAAAGGAAATTCTATGTGTAGGTACATTCCTTTA
>JAOXJP010270959.1:0-14686 GCA_025762735.1 Platanus orientalis | reverse complement strand
TTTTTGAGAGAGAGTTAATAATCACTTTATTGAAGAAAAAAGAGAAAAACAAGCATCACCCAATAGGTGAAACAAAGAAAGGAGAAAAGGAAAGAACAAAAAGACACAAAACCGAAACAAAATTAAAAATCCTCAGTCCAAACCGAATACCACTCAATCTCGTCAAAATCAGCCCAATCTGATTTTGAAAGAGGGGAGGTTAAGTATAAGGAAATTGAGGCATCAGAAATGTGGCCCTCTTAGGCAAACAGCTTTGGCAGTTTGGTAAAGAAAGAGAGAGTCTATGGAGAAGAGTAGTGGTGGCTCAGTAAGGCAGGGACTCGGTTTGGAATCCTAAGGGTTGCCAAAGGGGAGGATTCCAAAAGAGTCATGGGTTGGGTATTTGGAATTCTATCCTCCAAGGGAAGAAAGAATTCAAATAGTACATAAGATTCAAATTAGGGCAAAAGAAGAGATTAATTTCAAGGTAAACAAATGGATTAAAGATTATCCATTGAACAATTCTTTTATTAATCTATTCTCCATATATGAATTGGGGTGGGATGATTGCATCTAACTTTGATCCAAATACTAGAGTGGAGGTGTGGGACACTAAGTTCCGCAAGAACTTAAAAGATTGGGAGGTGGAGGATTTGGTAAATCTTTTGAATCTGTAAGGACTAACAATCTGATCTCCCAGCAAAGATGTAGGAGGATTTGGACCCAGGATTAAAAGAAAGGCTTATTCTCAAACAAATCCCTGTTCTCTACTTTGAGAAGATCATCTAGTTTCCAGTTCCCCCACAAGAGCATCTGATGCAAAGGAATCCCTTCTAAAGTGGAACTTTTCCTTTGAAAATCCATTCTCGATAAAATTCTTGCTCTGGACACCTAAAATGAAGAGGGTGGTGTTTAGCATATAAATGTGTAATGTATTATTCAGAGAAAAAATCGGTAGACCAGCTGCTTATGATTTGTGTGGTTACCCGTCTCATGTGGAGTTCCTTCCTTGGCCGTATGGGAGTGGTGTGAGTCTTCCCTTGGGACTTTATTAACCTTCTCTCTAGGTGGAGACTTGAGGGATTGAGAGAGATTCCTAAGGTGGTATGGGATTATCTCCCTGGAGCCCTTTGTTGGCATATTTGGAAAGAGAGAAACAGGAGAATCTTTGAGAACAAAGTTTCTTCTCTTGATGATCTCTGAGTTTTGACTTACAATTCAATTCATGACTGGTGTTTGTTTAGGAAAGATTATGATTTAGACCAATAATTCTTGTTGTGTTCTAGGGAGAATTTCATTTCCATGGATTATGTTGTTATCTAGTTTAGGGCTTGGGTGTGTCTAGTTTATTTCTTATTCTCTCCTCCTTTTTCCTTGTTATATTGCTGTTTGCTTGTGTTCAGTGGCTAAGTGAACCAATTTGTTACTTCCCCTTTCTTTTTGAATGAAATTCTTTTGCCTTTATCAGAGAAAAAAGGGAGAGAGGGTATATCTCAAAATAAAAATCCCAGCATTTACAAATACATGTGGACTTTATACACAAGAAACTAAAAATTTTAACAAACAGAAAAGGGATATATTATTTATTTATATCCCTATTCAGATTTTTTTGAAACTTGTATTTTTTTAATTTTTTTTCTTTGGGGGGGAGGGTAAGGTAAGCTTTCATAGGTGAAAGAGAGATTTACAAAGAGTAATACAAGATATACAGCAACATAAGTTTACAAGTATCAAGAAGCTGAAAAAACTGTTTGCCTAGTTGAACAAGAAATCTTGGTAGTGCATGGGGTTTAAGCAGCATAATGGCATATGCCGCAAATCATTGAGACTAAACTATGGAAAAATGCCAAACATGAGAAAATGACAAGTGTGCCAGCCTGCAAGCAACTTTCGGGAAGATACCTAACAATGTACCTGATGACAACTATTAAGTGGTTAAACGCAAGTGGGAAAACATCAATTGATCAAACCACCCACAAAGACAATGGCCAATGGCACTCAGAAAATTTTAATGAGACCCATGTGCACTTAATGAAGTTCTCAAGAGTCACAAGGAAATCACTTGCAGGAAAGGAGAAACACAAACGCAAATCCATGAATGCCCAACACTACTCACAGATAGTGACCGGCCTCAATTGCTGGTACAAACCTGTAAGCAACCAAAGCTGCTCACTAATTATGGCATTCAATGTTGCAGTAGCCCAGATATATCTGCAGCCCATACAAAGAAGGATACTGCAGCCATCCTTTTTTATGGCATTGCCCATCTTAACCCAATCAGTCCAACCGACTTATCTAACTCAGCACCCAATCAGCCATTTCATGATCCATGACCCAATTGCCCGCAAACCATTTACCCACGATCAAACTATCCATTCACCCATCCAACAAATCAAAGAGCTTTCCACCTTCTCATTGAATGTTACTTACTGTTTAGTTGTAGAGGAAGTGGGCATATTTAATGGATTTTTCTGGTCTCCCATGTAATTGGTGTTTTCCCATAAACTAGGTTTTGTTGTGTTGTTCTCTAAAAAAAGGAATTAAAAAAAGACTTTTGGGATGCCATTTTTCCAGCGTGCATGAGCTGCTCTCATTCAATGTCAAGTTCTTTTTAGGATGGGAAGAATGGTGCAGTAGTCCATGATATGGCTACAGCCCACACAAAAACGGATACTACAGCCATTCTTTTTGATGGCCTAGCCCATCTTAACTCAATCAGCCCAACCAACTTATTTAACCCAGTACCTAATCATTCAGCCCAGGACCAGTGACCCATTTACACATGATTCAACTACCCATTCACCCATCCAGCAAGTCAAAGAGCTATCCTTCTTATGTTACAGTGTTTAGTTGTGGAGAAAGTGGGCATAATTTAATGCATTTTTCTGCTTTCCCAAGTAACTACAGTTGTGATAACTGATAGCCCAAGCCACCACAGCCTACAGCCCAACCATAGGGGAAGATGCAAGCTTCAACTTAAAAATATATAGATAAACCAATTCTCACTCAATTAGAGTATGAACCCTTTAAAGACAATAATAATAATAAAATAAAATAAATATAGAAATTTCCAAAATGGAAACTAATATTCTCTAGTTGTTAAATCCTCTCACCCTAATGACAACTTAACCTAAGGACAAATTAGTAATATGCCCTTCTTTTGCTAAACCCTGAAATAAAATGACCTACTAAAAATACTAGTCTCATCACATACTGATACCATAAGTATTTTTGTCATAATTCTGCCAAATCACATCGGATTTGCGAGATCTTGGTCATTTGAAAAATAACTGAATAACCTTTCTAACATTACCAAAATCTAGCCAAAAAAGCAAGTTAAAAACCTCTAAAATTAGAGCTGAAAGTGAGTTACGAGATTACAACTTTAAATAATTAAAACTTAAAAACCTAAAAACTAAGCGGTACATAGACCCCACATGATCGTCCATGATCATTTAATTTCTTCTTGTTGCTCATGGATGCTCTTGCATCAAAGCTGCTTTTATTTTTGGTTGAGTGATTCCCTCTTGCTGTGTGATTCCAGCCCATCCTCCAGTTGAGTAGGTCCCATAAACCTTTTTTCTCTCTTTTCTGCCTCATTCTCTCTTGTTGCAACTTGACACATGCAGCCCTTAATAAAGCACAACTCAAGTAATCGCTTATGGAAGAAGGTGGCATCAACATAAGCCCAGAAGCACCCATTGACAATCGTCAATCGCTCACAAATGATACTGGTTTCATAAGCCATCCCACCGGAAATAGGACACATGTCATAAACAAGGCACATCCTCACAACGAAAGAAGGCCATGCACTCATGGCCTCGCAAGTCTTGGGCACATGTAATGCACGAAGCCCATCCTATGCAGATGTGCATCACTTCCTAAAAATCATAGAATCATGCACAGATGAAGTGATCAAGATTGCAAGCCACCACATTTAACCATGATATCAAAACTCTAGGGATCGCTTGAGGCCAATCTGATTTTCCACAGGGGATAAGACCGAGCTGAGGATCACTCCCAAGGATTGTTCAATCCCTGAGTAGATTGGTTGAATCGCTTGATCCCTGGGTTGGATGGGCCTATTAAATTTAGGATCAACTAATCACAGGGATTGGGCATTTCCCCTTTATACTTTATTAAAGACTACTGAACCTCATTCGGCCATTGTTTTTGCACATGTCATCATTTTCCACCCCATTTCTTTAACTAGCTACTTTTAATCATTTGGTGTGTAAATCTATTGGTTTTGTTAATCAAATACCAGAAAATATTGCCATTTTGATAAATCAAAACACTGTTTTTTTAGGGGTTCTTCACAGGAAAGTTTCAAGGTAAGTTTTTCTCATTTAAAGTCAAATTTATTTTTTCTTTTTACACACCCTACAAATTCATAAAGTATGATGACTGTCACACATCTATGTAGGACACTGACCATGGCAACTGACCCTGACATTTTAGGAGGGGCACTCACACTGAGTCATAGAGTCGGCCCTCGAGGACACTCAGGATTATGGAAAATAGCATGGATATAGGTACGGGTATGGGTACAAGCAAAGTTTTGGACCTTATAGTCATTGAGACGTCTCTTCTTCACTAAGTCCCTACCATAGATCTAAAACGAAGGATGTCGAGTAGTGGATGCACAGGATGGGTATGAGTGATTCTTTGTATGATATTTAGGATAAGTCATACAGACACAGTGGAGGCAATTATGGGCAAGCACAATTGGGAGCAGACTAAAGAGTTCACTCAGTCTAATCATCTTATCAGCAATCTAGAGATGAAGGTAATGATCCTCCCCCCAATCCACCACGCCACACCGTTCATCGTGGAGATGATGATTACACACTACTTGATTTTTTATTTTTTTATTTTTTGAGACAGAGAGAGATAAAAAAAAAAGAGCTTTATTGAAAAGGAAACATAAACAAAAGCAAAGACTTCACCAAGATGGTGAACAATATCATTTTATTTTATTACATGATATTGTTCAAAACCTATGCTTTTGTGCATTAGATGTCATCATAATGATGTTTAGATCATTGCTCCCATAATGTTTATAAAACTATGTAATAAATTCTAGTCCTAAATAGATTGTATTTGTATTTATACATGTATGATGTAGAAAACATGCTTAATATCATATTTTCTTCTAATTTTTCTCAATCCATTTTTAATTAGAATTTTTTTATGAATATTTTTAGATTTGTTAAGAGATTTTTCCTAACCTTATACCATCAAATCAGTTAGGAATCAACCGATCCACATCTAGATCGACCAATCCAACCCAATCCAGAATGATCCCAAGATTTAGTTCCATGTGTTCAACGGAACACATTTGAAAGGGCAAAGAATGTGCAAATAATGAACTAACCATCTCCGCATCATTGTAAAAGGAAATCCCCACACATAAAAAAGGAATTCATTGTTTTGTTAATTGGTTGGTTAATCAACAAGTTAACAAATTGGTCAGCAACAAAGACACGACACAGAGAGAACTACAGAATCTTCTCTAGAGAGACAGAGCAAGAAGAGAAAGATAGACACCATGACATATCAAAATTCAAAAGTCAAATAGAAAGGCTTCCTCTTAAGTTATTTTTGTCTTCTTCCATTATGATTGGCCAGCAGAAGTGGAGCATAATTCATCTTGTAAACCAGTAGTCCTTTACCCATATGTAACAATTAAATTCCTCTTAAATGAAAAGATGAATGCCTTATTTTTCTTTTAACTATCACTTTCTCAATCTTAGGTTTTCCCTCCCTAAAAGGAGGGATTTAATTAACATTCCAAATCTATTAGGACCGGAAAGATGAATCCACACTTTAAAAACAATCAATCGTTTGGTTAATCAAGCTAGAAGGTTATTTGGTTTTCAAGTCTCAAAACGTACCCCAAAAGGACTGCGCCTTGAAATTTGGTGCATACAGTAGATGCCCTCGAAATCTTTTAACAAAGATGCCCGATAGAATAAGGACTGAACCCTGTTTGATACCTTGGGGATCTCACAACCCACTTTATCAAAATTCCTTGGGCTTCTTTCTTTCTTAATGCACCAGCACATAGATAAAAGCCGAATGTTCCAAAGACGGTTCATTTTATAACTAAATGCATGATAGGGCTGGAATAAGATTACATCAGAAAGGCTGTGAGGCATTGCCCAGGACACTTTAAATAGGCAGAAGAAGTGGGTCCAGAAGCTTCTTGCAATTCTTCAATGGAGAAACAGACAATCCACTGACTCGGCCTCCATCCGGCACATCATACACATATTAATCTGGCATTGATCCACAAGTTGTTTCATAATAGAAGTCCTTAATTAGAAAGTCAAAGTCCTATTTCTACACTTCTATTTAAGCCTTATTTTCAGGGTCAAAACCTATCCATTTCACTTGATTTTGTCTTTAGAAAAGGTATTCAAGTACCTCTCCAATGAGCTAAAGATCTCACAAACCTAAGATGATTTGAGGAAGTTATGACCAAAATATTGCTATAAAGTCACTTTGTGGTAGAATTTATCTATTTTGAAGTTCTACTTTGATTGAGAGTTTCTTTAGATATTCTCTTAGTATTATGAATAAGAAATGTTTGGGTTTTAGAGAATTTGAGGACTTTTGAATCTCTAAATTGTTATTTATTGAATAATTTCTGCTGCGTTTGAGAGCTATTTTTATGTTTCTTAGAGATCGTGTGAAGACCTATGAATAAAAGGTTTTAGTTGTTGAAATTTATTTGCTAGTCAATCAAGGTTTTGCAAGTTGATTTCATGTCAATACTCTCAACGAGAGGAATAGAAGGAATAGAAGGATTTTTTAGGGTGTAAAGAGATCTCCTTTGGAGGTAGCAAATTCTATTCTATTCGAAATTGCTTCTTGGGCAGTTGCCTCAAAGAAATTTACAAAATTATCTCTAAATGATGTTACTAGGGATTGGTATTCATGTATTCTCTCATACACTTTGACATGTAACCCCTAGTCTCCTCAGAACCTTCGGTCTATTCCTATACATTCTTTTGTTTTCTCTTCTTTTTTAATAAAGATCGTTATTCATCAAAAATAAACAAAAATACTCTGTGAACAATTATTGAAATCCATATTTTACTGTTGCTGGCCGTTTGAATAAATTTTCTCTATTATTCCATCTCGTGGATTTTTTTTTATAAGAATTTATTAATAAAAAGGGAAAAAAAAAGGGAACGAAATGCATGAGAGATACAGACCCACCCCCTAGCAACAAAGGAAACAACATCTACAAAGAAAACTGAAATTCCGGTCCCAAGTAATCCTAGAGGGGGGATGAATGGATTTCTACGCTTATTAAGAATTCTTAATTATTTAAGCTTACTTTTAGATTTACTTAGACTTATCTTTTTAATATGCAGTGGAAATAACACACAAGTAAATCTAATGTCTATGAATTTATCATAGACCATTTGTTCTCCATCATACACTATAGTGTTATCTATTGCAAAGTGGGAGACAGACTAATAAATTCCCTAAGGTTGCTTGATTTATTCTTTTATTTTGACCTTAGATATCTTCAATCAATATGTTGACAACTTGCATAAACGAGATAAACATGAAAATACAAGATAAGAAAGATGCAAACAACACAAAGACACAGAGATTTATAGTGGTTCGGCACTCCGACCTACAACCATTGTTTAACGGCTCTCTCACAGAGCCCAATTGATTTTTTATTAATAGTCTAACACTATTACAAAAGTAAATCAACAAACTTACTCTACTTTCTCCAGTGTCTCCGATGAAAGAAGGTACCGCACCATGTGTCTCTGGCGAATGCTCTAATCTAGTGTCTCTGATAGACTTCTTCTTCAAATACCGAACCCAGTGTCTCCAGCGAGTGCTCTATTACAGTGTCTCTGGTGGACTTTTTCTTCTAACGTCTCTGACAGAAGATCAATTGTAGTAAAATAGATTGAGTACAATGCTCAAGGCTCTTGATAGGCTAATATAACTATTTGGTTCAACTACGAGAGCGTCGCAAACAAGAATATGCATAGAAGCAAGATTGCTCTCAATTAAACTCAAGACAAGAATCTATTCCTCTCTAACACAACTTGGTAATATAGATTTACCAATATGAACAACTCTAAGTTGTGTTGCTATCTCTCACATATAGATATATCAATATCACAGCATAGAGAAAGTTTTTTCAAGCTTCAAACACCTCCAAGACTGCCTTAACCCCTTCAATATTTTTCTCTTTTGATTCTCAATGATTCATATTTATTAGTGGGGATTAGGCTCTTTATTTATAGAGGAAAAACCAAAGTTTTTCGAGCTCCAACAGCTCTATTACAGTTGTCCAAAGACTAACCGTTATAACATTTCAAACTAGAAAATTTTCTAAATCTTGGGATATTGGAGCGCTCAGATGACCTATTCGAGCACTCGAACCAAGTCATTCGAGCGCTCAAATATCCATCTTTGAGCACTCGAAGGAAAACCGGTTTCTAGAGGTTTTCCCTAAGCATGTTCGAGCACTCGAACCTTGCTAGTCCTACATACTTAAGTATTTTGAGTTTTTGCTTTTTGTCAGAAGTTAGGCATTGGTTTGAGATTGATCCTAGGATCATAATTTGGTCCTTTAGATCTTTTTAGGTCTCACCATGGTCCAATTGAGGCACTTTGAGCACACCTTATTTTTGGACAAGTCCAACTTGTCCTTTTACCTATTTAGTATCAAGTGTTTGTTGTCTTGGCCTTCTTGAAGTTCACATACTTAAGTATTTTGAGTTTTTTCTTTTTGTCAAGACTTCAGCATTGGTTCGAGATTGATCCTAGGATCATAATTTGGTCCTTTAGATCTTTCTAGGTCTCACCAAGGCCCAATTAAGGCACTTTGACCACACCTTGTTTTTAGACAAGTCCAACTTATCCTTTTACCTATTCAGCACTGAGTGCTTGTTGTCTTGGCCTTCTTGAAGTTCTCCAGCTGTCATGAATAGACCGATGTAGCTTGTAGAATTTCAGTTTTTGATCCGTTGTTGTTTGGAGTTGCTTGTTTGAGTTGTTTGTGCTTGGTCCTTGACCCTTCACACTTTACAGACGCAATTATATAGACTCATAATTACAATTCATCTAACATTGACATGAAATTGACAATACATATAGACCTAACAATAACAATCGATCCACCTACTCAAATACAAGACGACCCCTACTAAACACCCATTCCTAAAACTTTATCACTTGAAAGAGGAGGATCAAGACCCAACTAAAAATAGAGGCCCAAATCCTTTCTCAGATCAATGACACTTAAGAAGATCCTAGCATTTCTTTCCAACTAAAGACACCAACAAACAACAAATAGGATGCACCACCATATCATCCTAACACTTACTTAATGCTCTCCCCAGCCTTACACTCTACATCAGTACATCTTAATCAGCACCTCAACAGAGCCCAGCATGACCCACTCCATGTTGAACTGATTCAATATGGAGTTGCACAAATTCAAAGGATATAGGGCAATGAATAAAAAGATGGCAGCCTCATTCCGTGTCCTTGCAACAATTGGGTATAATCATACCTTAATATATCAGCAGATCTATCGTAAGCACTTTATCCTGGACTGCCAATCACTGAACCATAAAAAGAAAGCCACTTTTGACAGCACTTTTGTCTTCCAAATAAACCTTGCTAGAAAGTTCCTTTCAGTAGGATGGGCAAGCAGGGAAGAGTACGATTGAACTGAAAAAAGTACCATCTTTTGAGACTTTCCAACATTGTTATCATCATTCTCAACGCTGACCAGCTTCACCTCACCAAGTCTTTGCAGCAACCTGGAGGCTTCCACCACTTCCTAATCATTTAAGTTTCTTCTCAAGAATAGATTGCACAATATAGGACTAGTGGTCCCTACCATATGATCCAACACCATTCCCTCTTTCTTCAAGGCCAAACTGAAAAGGTTGGTAAACAAACTTTGGAGAAAGGAATTATACTGAAAACAATCTGATCCAAGACTGAAGCATATCCTTTGGAAATGCCTTTCCAGAGGCCAGTCCCTCATGGACCTTCCAGGATGATGCTATTCCAGCCCCTATCTCTAAGCCCATACTTTGCTAGGATCACCTTTCTCCACAATTTATAATTTCTCCCTCCCGAAGCACCATAACCACTTGCCCATGAGAACCTTATTGACAATGCGGAAAGGTCTAACACCCAATCCACCTTCCTTGAATGGCCAGTGAATTTCCTTCCAATTCACCAAGTGGAAATTCCTCTTGCCTTCCATGCTGTCCCACAAGAAAGATCTTTACATTCCCCCCACCTTCTCAATCATTGAGACTGGAGCTGAAAGAAGAAAAATGAAATATAGAGGCAAACTGGACATAACACTCTTTCCAAGAGTATTTTCCCTCCTTTAGATAGATATTTTCCCTTCCAAGAAGATGGCCGCCTCTCCCATTCACTCTAACACCGGATTCCATATTGCCTTAGATTCTGCAGGTTGCCCCCAACAGAAATCCTAAATATGTAGTGGAAAGTGACGCAATCTCACACCCCATATGGTTAGCCAATTCCGCTATATTTGGGACTATGCCCACCCCATAATTGTACTTTTGTGAAGGTTTATGCACACCCCTGAAACAGCTTCAAAAAGGAGAATACATTGCAAAATTTTGAATGTACTCCTTGCTAGATTTTAGAAAGGAAAAAAAGTGAGTTATTAGCATATTGAAGCAGCAAGATCAACAAACCCTCAACTCCCACCTTGAGCCTTCAAACATCCCCAATCTTTCTGCCTTCAAGACCAACCTGCATGGAGATTTAGTAATCATAATAAACAAATAGGGGGACAACAGGTCTCCTTAGAATAACCCTGAGACCCTCTACTTCTTTGGAAGAAACACCAGGGAGTCCCATTCACCAAAATTGAAAACAAAGGAGATGATATGCAAACCTTTATCTAGTTCTGCCATATGTTTATTTATATTTTGAAAGTTCCGGTTGCTATTTGATTGCTCTTTGCTTAATTAGAGTCTTACAAGTGAATTATCTCAATCAATTTACATCTAAAATTACACACGACTGCTAATTTATAAAACCTTTACTTTTTTTTGGAGTTGAACATTATCAATGCTTCCTCTAGCATTAATCCAACATTACTGAGCCCGTAACTCACAGGTTCAAAACCCTTTAGATTTGCAATACATTAACCATTCCTAATGGATAAGGAGGATCTAGAAGCACCCTCTTTGGCCAATGAATCAACTTTCTTCCTTGCTATTTTGAAGAGTCTGATATAAAATATCTGAATTGTAATAAAGATTTGGGATATTTTCCATGGCATTGCCACCCACATTGTGCCAATATAACTAAGGTTTTTTTTCCTCTTGTATTTCCTTAAAAATTGAGTGTATCAGATAACAGTTCAGAAATGAGGATATCAATTTTATAAAATGTTTCATGTAATTCCACAACCCATTTAACTAATGTGGCCATAACTTAAGAAAATTTCAAGTTGAATACCTATTTCACTCCTTCATCTTCATCAAGGCCCTCCACCCAAGCCCAGATTAGAAAGGAACCTGTTCAATTAAAATGAACTTACAACATCTGATTGGCTGCATATGTAACTGGATGGTCGTTTCTCTCTCTCTTAATTATCCCAAAAAAAAAAAAAAAGGTTCTCTCTTGGATTGTACCACCCTCTGATGGGTTCACAACTTCATTGGTTTCTTTGGTTTCAACAATTCTCTGTATCCTTCACGGGGATTTAAAATTTTAGGTGTAAATTTTAAACTTGAAAACGTCTTAAATTAAATTGATAAATGCAAAAGTAAGAACTAGAAAACAAGGCATATTCTCAAAGGACTTCCATTGGTGACAACCAAGACTATGCTTGATGGTAAACACTATGAATTATGAAATATAAATTTTATCAGCAGAGATGAAAATCTTATGCATTACGGCTAACAATTATTTCAGCGGCATGCTACTCAAAGTTATCCACACAATAAATATCTAGAGAAAAGAAAGAAAAAAAAATTACAAGAAACAGATAACTTAGTCAATTGGAAAGAAAAAAAAAATGTTTGCAAATGATAGAGCCATGAAGTCGTTCTTTACTGTATAAGAACTGCAATTCTGGCACATTCAATCAAAGAGATAAGATATTCAGCATGAGAAGATATATTTAATGCAGGTCGAATAATCAGCATATATTGTAAGGAGAGAGGGAGAAATAGATAGAGACACCTGGCCTGGAGGAAATATTTAACCAATACAAGTGTGTTACTAAATTAATTTAAATAATGCCACAACATAGACAGAGTAAGGTGGCCGTGTAATACAAGAAACCCGCACCTTTCTATGACGATACTTGAATAGGAACAAACTGCCCAAGTTAATGCAAGAGATAATAGATTTGCTATCATCGTAAGCACGTGACATACAAAAATACTTTGTTGAACATCCTATATGAAAATATTTTGGCTCCACAATGTGACCACTCTGAAATATAACTCGTCTTAGCAGATGATTTTTATATGTTTAAACTAGAAATAGAAAACCCAGAAAACAGGCTTGATCAACATTTGCCATACTAGAAAGATAATTAGGAAAACACCACTATAATTTCAGCAAGGGATAGATTTTCAATTTTTCATTCCACAAGTAAAACAGGAGCGAGCAATATCATTAATTCTAACTCTTCCCTCTACCAAAGCATGTACCGTGTCTGAGTTAATGATCAAGTCCGCCCAAACATTATAATTTGAAAGAATTGATCTCAAAGAACGAAAAAAAAAAACATTATCACCAGAAAAAATGGAAGTGTAAGCTTGTAGTTAGAATAATTGAGTTTCCAAAATTTCTGCATGAGGACGGAAAGAGTTGCAAATAGATGCACTCAATACGCCTATTTATTGATTACAACAACAGTATCTTAGTTATATACAAAGTAGGGATAAGATTTTTTTGGGTTGAGTTGAGTTAATAGGCAACAGTTTCCCTGAAGCCAGCTTACACAAAAGAACAAGTTCTACCGTGACCAACCAAACAATCAGGGATTAAGAAGGAAACATATTTCTTCAACAGTAATAGAAAATAACTCATTTCCTTCTTCTACTTTTCACTGGTTAACCAAATACAGATTCAATCACAATGCGAAAGATCATTGAAAGAGCATAAAATGAGAAAGAATTGGAGAGAAGATTTGGATTCAATAAGAAGAAACAAAAATAAATAACCACGAACAAAAGGAGCAGTCTTTCCAAACCAATCAATTTCAAAAATAAATAAATAAATAAATAGAAGACAGGAGATCAAACCTTGACATCTTGAACAGCTTTAAACTGCAATCTGGTGCCGACGTCGAATGAACCCTTGACGAAGGCATTCTGTTCTTCCAGATCGTAGTGGAGTGAGAAGAACTTGGTAATAAAACCGAGCTGAGGATCAGATATCTCCCCGTTCCGGTTGTTCTGAAAGGAGACTTTGAATTTAGCGAGGCTATCGAAGAGCTTGCATGAGATCTTGTTAAAGAAGATGGAGCTGTCACTATCGAACTCTGAGGTCACTCTGATGGCGGGACGCGGGAAAGTGAAGCCAGAGCTAGGGTATTGTGGTGGTGTTGGTGTTGGTGTTGGTTCAAGGCAATTAGGGCTTGGAGGTGAAATTTCCGCCATTGCTCTCTGCTCTCAAGATAGGTGAAGAGAGCGTGATATGAGCCTGAAACGAGGGGATTGGATTTTATTTTTGTTTTTTTTTTTGGGAGCTGCTACTTGCACCTCAAAATTCTCATACGGGATGTGCTAGTCACACCTCAAATTTTTTTGAACTCCCCTCGTGCTCACCCGTTGCTGATTTCACAACATAAATTTTTGAACTTACCTCGTCCCTTCCCCATTATACCCTTTATCCCACACCTCCCCATTTTTAACGAAGTAAAACTCTAACTTCCACACCTCATACATCCCTCATCCCACAGTTTTTTCTCCCACAAACAAGATCACCGTCAAGCAGCTCTCCCCTCCCTTACTCACCATCGAACGTGATTTTTCTGTCGCACGATCACTCTCCTTTCGATTCTCCGACTTTCTCTCCTCTTCCTCATCTTTTCTCTCCCTCTCCCTCTGCATTTGAAGTTCCTAACGTCTTAACGTTTTCTCTTAATCTCTCCCTCACCTTGCCTCTCAATATGACTCGTACACGAGGTGGACGAAGTGGATGACCCCATACGCGAGGTGGACAATCAGCTGTGACTGACGGAGGTATTTTTTTTATAAAAAAAATTGGTCTGGCCATGTGGGGGCTGCCCTACTCAGCTGGGATAGCCGAGCAGTGGCCCCCTGCTCAACGACCACAGTCCGAGCATCCAAAAAAAAAAAACATTAATAACACTTAAATAAGTTTAAAAAATAAAATGAGAAAAAGTTTTTGAAAAAAAACATACATGGTAACCTCTTTCTTCCGGTTTCCCTGCAACTTTCATGTTCTTAGTTTTCTCTTGAAATACTTGATGTGCTTGTCTCAAATTTTCTATGGTATATAATCGAATATTGAATGACATTTATGTCTGATATAGATGTAGGAGACGAGTATTTTGTTACCACTGCATCTGCCTGTCAGCGTCGGGCTATAGAGAGGGTAGGCTCATCTATGCATGAAGCATCTATTAGTAATACACACGTAGAGGTTGCATCTACTAGTCACTCATACGCAGAGGCTG
>JAOXJP010270938.1:0-20182 GCA_025762735.1 Platanus orientalis | reverse complement strand
GATTAGTAGTCTAAGTGATATAAGTTTATAAATAGATGGATCTTTAGGTTGTAATTCAGTTTTGAGATTTGATTATTTTGAAATAAAGAATTGGTTTCTTTGTAGTCCACAATTTGAGCTGGTATTTTCTTCTAAACCTCTCACATTAAGGTGAGTTCATTTTCTTCTTTTTTATTCTTCTTCTTTAATTTTTGATATTTATTCTCTTATTCATCTTCTTATTCTTCTCCCTTATAATATTCTTCTTCTAATTCTTGTTTTCTTTCCTTGAATTATTTTCTGTTTTTCCTTCAACTTAATCAAGAACTGATTGCTTGTAATCTTTTACTTGAAATCTTGATTTCTTTAATTGATTTGATTAAATCTTCTCTTATTCTTTAATTAAAGATTTAATTCTTGATTTTTTTAAATTACTTTTATTTTATTCTCCTTTTCTTGTTTTCTTGATTTAATTTTTTCCTCTATTTTCTTTAATTCAAGAATTGTTTTCTTGTTCTTGAATTATTTAATTGCTTATATTCAATTTTCTTCCCTTCTTGAATCCAAGATTTGAGTTCATGCATTTCTTTACTTTGTTTCTTATTTTCTCCCATCATACTCATCTTGTAGGTGCCTAATTCTTAAATTTACTACATCAGGAGGTTTACATGAAATTACCTCCTAGGTTTCAGTGTTCTACTAGCATAGGAAAAGTGTCACCTATAGTTTGAGAGGTTTCATAATGTCATGCTGAAGAAAGGCTACAAACGATGTCATGTTGATCACTCTCTTTGTCAAGCATTAGATAGGAAAGGTGACAGTCTTTATTGTCTATGTATATGATATTATTATTACAGGTGATGATCAACATGAGATAAGAACTTGAAGAGTATTTTTAGATAAGAGTTTAAGATCAAGGACTTGGTACATTCTCCGATACTTTCTTGGCATTGAGGTTGCTAGATCCAAGAAAAGTATATTCTTAACCAAGCACAAGTATGTGCTAGATCTCCTTAAGGACTCTGATAAGTTAGGGTGAAAACCTTGTGGGACTCCCATTGAATCCAACCACCGCCTTTAAGTAGATGAGAGTAATTGGCTTATTGATATCGGTCGTTATCAGAGATTGGTGGGAAAAGTTATCTACTTGACCTTTACTAGACCCGATATTTCTTATGTCGTTGGGGTTGTTAGTCAATTTATGCATACTCTCAGTAAGAAGCATCTTGAGACAGCATACCGTATTGTTTGATACTTCGAAGAAGATTCCAGGACAATGGCTCTTTATGTCAAGCAAAAGGATCTTCGGATTGAATCCTTCACAGATGCAGATTGAACTGGTTTTGTGTCTGATAAGAGGTAACCTTGTTACATGGCAAACCAAGAAGTGGCTAGTTATAGCAAGATTGAGTGCAAAAGTAGAGTTTAAAACCATATTTGCAGCCTCTATAGAGAGTTAGGATTTAGCTCCTAAGGTCCTATGAGTTTGTATTGTGACAATAAGATTACGATCAATATTGCTCACAATCACATTCAACACAATAGGACCAAACACAAAAAGGTTAACAGACACTTCATTAAGGAGAAGCTATAGACTAAGCAGATATGCATTCCTTTTGTGAAGACCGAAGACAAGTTAGTTGACTTGTTATATAGCTTGAGGGGGAGTGTAAGAAAATATGAGTACAATTATGTAAAGGTACATATGTCTTTGTATTGTATAAGGGTATACTTGTCAATACATATACTCCAACATGTACAATTGTATCGTTTACTACTCTAATATATGAATGAATAGTATGTGAGTATTCACAACTCTCCATACATATTCTCCACAATTTCTTCTCTTCTTATTCTTCTCCATCAAATCCTAGCACGTATGCACCTAATTCCACTCCAACCTCTTCCTTCTCCATGCACTCCCCAATAGTCAATCACCTTAGCATCTTTGTTATCATCAAGATCATAAATAATAGGGGTTTCCAACATTAAGGGGCAAGTAGAACACCACTTATCTTTCCAAAAGATTGCTTCTAAACCCGACCTCCACCTAAATAGTCTTTTTAAAATCCATAAGCTGATTCTTTTCCCCCTTCAACAACTCACTCTGTACAAAGACATAGGATGCCTCGTTTCCCAGCAGTTGACCAAGTCATATTTCTTAGCAAAAACTTGCCTCCATAAGCTACCATCTTCATGCCCAAAACGCCACAGCCATTTTGATAATAGTGTTTTATTCACATCATGAATCTTTTTAAAACCTAATCCACCATGTTTTTTCGGTTTACAACCTCCTCCCAAGCAACCAAATGAAGACCCTAACTAGCTTTCCCTTTTCCCCTCAAGAAATTCCTTTGGCATTTTCAACATCACTAGAAATTGAAGGAATAACAAACAGGGACAAGAAATAAGTAGGTAAGCTTGCAAGCACTGATTTTGTCAAGGTTATTCTCCCACCTTTTGAGAGATACATCCCCTTCCAATCTTTCTAAAATTTGGATTCCAAGACGCCTTTCCTTTTAAACGGAGCCCTAAGCGGTAATTCCAAGTAGGAGGAAGATACCAAACTTTTCAAACACCCCAAAACCTCCATAAATCATCCACCTGGTCACATCATAGAGACAACTCTTGGAGAAATTCACTTTAACACCGAAATGGCTTCAAAACATCTAATAACACATCTCAAATATTTTAGTTGTCTCACTAAATTTTTGCACATCACAATAATGTCATCAGTAAATTGAAGATGGGAGACGATCATATCATTGTCCCTAATCTTAAAACCTTCCATTAATTCCCCTTAGAAAGCCTTAGATAATAAGGCACAAAAAGCTTCAACAACAACCAGGAACAAGAAAGAAGATAGATCACCCTGGTGTAAACCCCTAGAACTATAAAAGTAATCCACCGAAATACCATTAATGAGAATGGAAAAAGAGACCAAGCCATAGCAGTTAAACATCCATTGTTGCCACGGCATTCCAAAACCCATTCCTTGAACCATATAGTCAAGGAATTTCTAGTTCACACGGTCATAGGCCTTTTCCAAGTCCAATTTAGAAAGGACCCCTAACTCCCCTTTCTTTAGGACCAAATCAATAAACAAATTTGCTACCAGCACCCCATCCATGCTTTGTCTCCCCCTATAAAAGCACTTTTCTTCACGGATAAAACAGAGTTCAACACCACATTTAAATGGTCAACTAGAATTTTAGATTTGATTTTATACATACTCCCAGTCCCTACTAAGTTGATAGGCCTAAAATCCTTACCACTCTGCCCCTTCTTTTTTTGAAATAAGGGAGATGAATGTCACATTGTTCCTTTTATCCAAAAAACCTTTGTTATAAAAATCTTCAATAGTTTTCAACACATCATCTTTAATTACCACCAACAAACTTCACAAAAAAAAAGGCAGCAAACCATCCAGGCCCAGTATTTTTCATCATCAATGCTCCAAATAGTCTTTTTCACCTCTTATTTAGCTATAGATCTTTCCAACCATTCTCTTTGGGAGTCACTAAGGGCATTAAAAGCCACCCCATCAAGCTTCGGTCTTAAATACCCGGATCCCTATACAATTCCCCAAAGAAATCACCCACATGCCTCTTAATGGTCTCTGTCTTCCATTATCACATCTCTGATTCTTAACTTTGATATGCAATTAACATTCCCTCTCAAAGTAGCAATCTTGTGAAAGAATTTAGTATTACTATCTCCCTCTTTGAGCCACTGAAGTTTAACCTTATGTTTCCACTTTATTTCCTCTAAGGCAACTAAATTCTTAAAGTCTTGTTTGGCCACATCCCTGCAAGAACGCACCTCCTTATGCAATCCATGTTACTCCTCCAAAATATCCCAACAATGCAGGTCCTCAAGAAGGCTCTTTTTTTCCCCTTAACACAACCAAAGGTCTCCTTATTCCACATCTTCAAAGTCTCCCTAAGCATCTTAAGCTTCAATCTAAGCTACTACCTTGGGCTCTCTGTAACATGAAATTGAGACCACTGACCTCCCACCAACTCCACAAATCCTAGAAATTTCAGCCACATATTCGCAAAATTAAAAAGCCTTGGACCCGACATCGGTATTCTACCACTCAAAAAAATAAAAACATATTCTCCCCTATGAGGAAGCTGTCAACTAGCACACAAAATTCCCTACATTGCCCTTGGTTTTTAGCTTTATTACATAAAACACATGAATAAAAGAAAGCCTAAACTACCCTTGGCACAAAAGGTCTTATTACAAAATTGACTCATATCCCTTAAACACTTAAATAACCTAAACATACAATTTAAATCTAGCCCTCGTATGTGGGGGCACCTACATGAGTCTTATTATGTAATCCGCATCATTAATCCCTCAAGGTCGTCTAATGGTATTGATCCTTCATCACTATAAAACTCGAGGACAAGTTTTTCTGAACTAGGGAAGAATGTGGAACAAGAAAGAGCCCATATCAAGATTTGATGTGTTTAAGTAGGGGTATTTGCGATTTTTGGGTTTAATATTCTTGTATAGATTTTTTTTATTTAGTCAATTTTAGATTAATCCATGTTAGTCTATTGTTAGTCAGTTTAAGGGTTTTTATTTATTTCCAAATAGACTTGGTTTTATTTAATTTTAAAGAAAGTGAAAGAACTATGTCCGTCACTTTTCTTTAGGCCCTATTTTGAAAGGTCAAAACTTACCTGTTTGGGCTGATTTTGGTGCCATTTGAAAGGTTGTTTAGTTACTTTTCCAATGAGACCAAGATCTTGAGAATCCGATGTGATTTGAAAAAGTTATGGCCAAAATATTGGCAGGGTATCACTTGGTGACAGGATTTAGTTATTTTAGAATTTTTATTTTTTAGGAAATCTAGTTAGAGTAGTGTTTGGAAAGCTTGGAATGTAGAGTCTATATACATGCTTGTAACCCAAATTTTATCAATGAAGAATGAAATAAAATAATTTTTCTTAGAGCTCACAGCTGGGTCTCCTCCCAAAAACCATAGATTGGTTTCCCCTTTGGAGAGATTCTTAGGGTTTATTCACCTTGCTGAGAGGCCAAGAACCCTGATTTCTTGCTATAAGAGGATGCAACATCAAGTAGTTTCCTTCTTTCTCTTTCTTTTCTTGAGTTTCTTGTGTGTGAAGGGTTAAAGGATTGGAACTATGATTCTTGATTTTCTTTCACAGAAATTCTTTATTGTTTATAGATTTCATTTCCATAAATCTTGAAAACCTAAACCCTCCTTGTTATCAATTTGTGGGCCCATAACCACTAGGTTGTCCTATGCCAACCAGCCACTTCCTCATTGAGCGCAACAACCCCTTTAACCATTTGGACCAAACAACAAACTTCCTCAACCATGGTCCAAATTCCCTCATCAAATCGCCGATCCAACTCCTTATGTTGCCACTCTTCAAAGCTTCCCTCCACCATAAGCAACTGTTCCTAATGCTGCTCCCCACCAGTCAAGGACTCACTTGCTTCCCACCTACCACCTAAACGGCCCAGCACAGGAACACCCTCCTTACTAACAAGTCCAACCACTTAGAGACCTCACCAAAATGAGCCAAGACACAATCCTTATTTCTAATACCTTGAAGAAAGTGATCTTCCCCAAAAGCCCCTCCTATTAATCACACCTTTACGGTTACCTAAAGAGTTAAGGGGGTCTCTTTTGGAAAACAGAATTTTAACTTATTTTGCCAGCCTAATGACTAAAAGGGTCTTGGTCCAACCGCCCCACTCTACACTCCACCACAAGAGAAGAGGTAAAATCAAAATTCTCCTTACCCCATCTCGACATGACTTCCCCATTTTAAAAGGTCTGATAGCATGGACAAAAGCTTCTTCACTGCTTAGACAATTGGGCGCCTCTTTCTCCACTTCGGGAATGTACGACCTATTTTGAAATTCAAACTAACGCTCTGACACAAACCACTCTCCTTGTTCTAAAAATTCCTCCACCTATAGTTGCCAAAGAATAGTTAGCCTTTGAAATCAAAAATCAGGCATCCCTCTCTCTTGAGCAATTCTCCAACTCCTCAAGCATGATCACCACTTGGTACATGCCCTCATCATCCACAACCCAAGTCACCTAAGGGATTCTTCCTAGATTACAAGGTCTAAGTTTCAGGAGCACCCATCGGACATCCTCAAGATTAACCAATTTCGGATATAGGTCTAAAAGTCCCACCGCAAGCATTCACAGTCTCAACAAAACTAGACTCTGACCACAATGCAGGGAGAAGCCTTTGACCCTAATCCATCTGGAACGGCATAACTGATTCAGTAATAGGGTTCCCAAGATCGGCACCCACCAATGAAATACAAAGCTCCTTGAGGCGACCACCTTTGTACCCTAGGAATCAAGCTAACAAGCTTCTTGCCACGAATCACGGAACATCAAACCCTTATTCTCTGCAAGGGGCAAAATCAAAGGGACACCACTCCTCAACAACACCCTCTAAACCACTTCGCCAATCAATGACGAGGACATGGCATCGTTCACCCTCTCAATGCAGATAGCAAGCTACCATCAGCCAAAGTCAATCTTCTTTACCTAGTTACTCTGCCTACCACTATTCCTTTCCAAGTGTCTAGCATTTATAGGGAAAGCTAGAAATTCCTCATTTATTGGCACAAAACTAGTTGCAATATTCGGTTTCTCCACCTCTAAGAAATGGGTTTCTAGAGTCCTAGCAAACTTTTCCCATCCTAACCCATTAACCTCTTTAAGGATAATAATTCTTCTATCTCGGCCGTTACAAGGATTGTAAGAACCCAATTTTTTTTAAGTCAGTGGAAAAGGTAGGGCTCATGCCTCTTGTAGAAAAACCCTAGAACAGGAAAGGGGAAAACAAAAGAAGGAAGACAACTAGAGGTTTGCTAGGATTTTGTGAAGCAATTCTTGCACATAATCAAGTGAGTGGTCCTCTATTCTTCAAGTTTATTGATAGAGTTTTGATTTGTAGATAATATTTTTACCTTACAAGGTTAAAATCATTTTTATTGTAGTTAATAATAAAGGTGATGTGTTTTGCTATATCTTTGAACATATTGTATACCTATATGGGTGGATTAAATGATTTGTTAGTATTTTTGCATATTATAGGATTTGTTTAATGTGGGAATGTATGGAACTTGCCTGAGCTTGCTTAAATTTATTAAATGAAATCAATGGTTCATTTTCTTTTGAAGTAATATGGAATTGCTTGCATGATTTCCTTTTTACGTGAATGAATTCTTAGGGTTCTAGGAGGTAGAAAAGGGTACATTAGGTTGTGCATGTATAGAAATAGAGATTTTGGGGATTTTGAGATAGAACATGAAATTTCACACTAGTTACAACTCTAAAAGGCAATAACGTGTCTTCGGGAGAGGCCAAGGGGTCAGCCCATAGGGAGAGACTAAGGGGTCAACCCACAGGGAGAAGCTAAGGGGCCAACCTATTGGAAGAGGCCAAGAGGTCAGCTTGAGGAACAACCAGAGGTGGGTATCCACGCCCAGAACCGGGTAATGTCGTAGCCAGAGGGGTTGGGTCCTTACACGTACAGACTATGTTATGTGGTTTGGTAGTTGTTGAAGTGTTTGTCATTCATCATCCTCTATGGCATTGCATAGCATATATTTATTTATGTATTTATTCATTTAGGCAGTTAATGCAGAACAATATGGCTCTAGGCACGGGATCCAGGATAATGGGGACCCCAGCACGGTCCGGGGTCCATATGGCTCTAGCCCATGGAAAGGGATTATGAGGTTCTTTTCAAAGTTTAAGGATGGGTTAGTCTGGGACGTTGGTAATAGTCAAAAGACGAGGTTTTGGGCAGATACATGGTGTGGTAATTCCCAGCTTTCGCGAGATTTTCCTTCGGTTTTCTCAGTGGCAACAAACCCTCTTACTCTGGTTTCGGAATACTTAAGAGGTTCGGCATGACTTCATCAGCTGGCATCCCGTTTTGAGACGTCCAACTTTTGATTAAGAGGTGGCAGAGGTGGCAACTTTGCTAGAGCACCTCGAGAATGCCACAGTGAGACTTGACCTTGAGGACAGAAAGTTTTAGGTAGGTGAGGTAGATGGGGAGTATAGGGTTAGCTCTAGCGTTCAATTCTTTCGGAACCAACTGAATCTCCAGATCCCGTGGAAGGAAATTTGGTATTCTTCAGTTCCTCCAAAGGTGCAATTCTTTATGTGGGTGGCTATGCTTGGCAAAATCTCGACTATAGATGTGCTGAGGAGAAAAGGTTTCATTTTAACCAACTTCTGTAGTTTATATAAGGGAGATGGGGAATCTGTGGAACATATATTGCTGCATTGCCCATTTTCATGGGAAGTTTGGTCCAGGATTCTTAGGGATTTCAGGATTCGATGGGTAATCCCGAAGGAGTTGCGGCCTCTTCTGGAGTCTTGGAAGGGCAATGCTTTTTCCATGCGACGGAATCGGATCTGGTGGCTAATTCCAGGGGCAATTTGTTGGCCTATTTGGTTGGAGCGAAATAGAAGGGTCTTCGAGGGTCATGTTGAGCCCGCGTTCCAGGTGTATAAAAGAGCCAAAGATTTGATTTCCTTTTGGGCCCCTCTCTATAAAGATTGTGGAGATCTTCAGGCCGGGGATATTTCTAAGGACTGGAATGGAGTGATTGGTTGTATCCCGCTTTAGTTTTGGGTGCCGCCCCCCCGGGTTTGTCCGGGTTCTGACTTTTTTTTTGTTTCTTTTTCTTTTGTTTTTTTGTTTTGATTATTTTGGGAATTTTTTCCCTTTTCTCAATAAAATTCTCTCATGAAAAATAAATTGCAGGACAATAGATATGATACCAAAGATGATGTAAAATGATGGCCAAGAATATCAATAAAATTCATAGAGTAGTAGAAACAAGAAAAGATAAAGACCTGATTTGAAGCTTTTTCAAACCCAAAACAAGGGATTTTGGCCTCCACAAAGCTCGCATAAACCCAAGGAATCCACCTTTGGGGAAAACCATTCTTGATTTTTAGACTTCACAAATGAAGAACACACTAACCAAGAGCCAGAAAGCCAAAAAATTCTTTATTCATCAATTTCTTCATTCATTGTAAATTTATGGGGAGGGGTTTCCTTTAAATAGACTTACAAACTTAAACAATTAAAAACTTACCAAGATTGGAAACTTTCTAAAATCCTTAACTCGCTAACCAAGTTTTCTAAAATATAAAACTAAAAGCTTACTTTACTAAAATTGAAACAACTAAAACTTAAAACTTTATAAGAAAAAACATTATTCTCGTTTTACTGACACCCCCTTAATAATTGGGCATAACTTTCCCAAATCACATCGGATTTGTGCAATCTTGGTCTTGTTAGAAAGATAATTCAATAACCTATCTAAAAATACCAAAATTAAGCCAAAATGACAAGTTTTTCCCTATGAAAAAGTGGGCTAAACATAAAAAATAGGATTACTCTAAAAACACAACCAAAATCTTGGCACTATTAGCCTTATTACTTGGACACATAAATTAAATGTTACCCCCTATAAGACCCTTATTAAACCATATAACATTGCATCTTCCACTAAACGCTCCATGCGTGGCCCCCACCAAGGCCAAATGTGGGTCCCACCTCGCTCCACCAGAAGTCCTATTGCACAATTTATCGTAATATTCACTTGAAAGGCTTATGGTGGTTGACATGATTGCAAGATGTTTATACATTATTAATAGAAAGAGACTTTCAAATTCGTATAGTATTGTTTGATAATGGTTATGACATTTGAAATGCAAAATGAATGTTAGCATCGCATGGCATAGAAGTACATATTCATTTTGACATTGTATGTATATAAAGGGCCACTCCCTTAAAGAGCTTAAAAAGAAGAGAAAAAAAAAAGGCATGCTTCCCTGAAAGAGCATAAAAGGGGGAAGGGGGCGCTTCCCTATAAAGAACTTTAAAAGAAAAGATAAAAAGGGGGTGCTTCCCTAAAAGAGCTTAAAAAGAAAAGAAAAAGGATGCGGGTTAGAGCCTGGCGAGAAGCCACCTTGTGCTCAATGCCCAAGGTTAAGCTTGGTGATTCAACCACTTAGTGCAAGCGGCCAAGGGTTAGAACTGTCTCCCGTCTGCCCCGTCTTATTATTGAAGATGGTTTTTGGCTAATATTGATGCACCCTATGAGTGCAATTGCATTACATGCATCTAGCATTATACATGGTTTTTATGTTGATATGATTTGTATGATTTATTTAGATGATATGATTTATTTTTCGCTACTTGTGGCTTTACTGATTGTTGTGGCATCAACTCAGGCTTCCAAATCGAAATCATGAGTTAGAGCCTGGTGAGAAGCCACATTGTACTTAATACCTAAAGTTAGGCCTGGTGATTTAGTCACTTGGTGCAAGTGGCCAAGGGTTAGGATTATATACCTCGTATTAGCACCCGTAGTTGCGAGGCCAACACAAGTAATGACCAATTACTTTGTATAATGTATCCATTACATATCATTTTTAGATATCAGTATTATAAAGATTTATCAAATATATTTTCATCGGATTATTTGAATATTATTTCTTTATTTTGTTTTTACAATAAATTTGTAAAATATTAGATTTACTTGTTGGGCTTTTCCAAAACTCACCCCACCATTCCCTGCCCACAGATTGTGAGCCATTCTCCCGCTCCTTGGAGCGAGATCCTGCAACCTGAGAGCTCATGTTAATAGCTAGGACTGTAGGTAGTTTGTGGTGTTTTGTAGTCTAGTCACAGGTAGACTAGAGTTGGTTAAACTTTGTATAGTGTTAGGCTCTGTATATCCTGCCTATGGGATGAAGAATATTTTGTACTGGACTATAGGTTTACATATAACAATGACATCATTTTGGTATATTATGTGTGCATGGATTCCATTTTATTATTGTTTATCAGGTTGTATGAACTCGAGAATTCTTCCCAATGGGCCCAGTTGTGTAGTTTTGCTTCAAAATTATAAATTTATTTTGCAGGTATCATGTGATTTGAAGTAGCACCTCGGGATCCGGTACCCCAGAGAGGTATGGGTTTCAGGGTGTTACCAAGATTCACCGAAATCTCCACATAACGACTGTGACTAGTAGCTCACCTCTTAATCACAAACACCTTATCATCCTCGTCCTTGGTTCTCACAAGCTTGTCCATCTCAACGAGTCTCACTAATAGCTTCAAGTTCTCACACAACCAACGGATAGACTAGAACTTAATAAAAATCCGATCAGTAAAAACCATGGCCTCTCTCAGTGATAGACAAACCCCGCACGACTGACGAACTCCTATGGCTCAAAGCCTCAAACGGTTTTGGTTCAATGACTTTAAACTTTCTAAAAGGATCACCAGAATTTCTCATTATGCTGTAATTTGTAATACGCATAGATTAAAAAACACCCAAAATCATAACACATAGATTGTTACATGAATCATCATAACTAATTAAGATTTTTATTTCAATTTCAATTTCAAAATATATATATAAATATCAAAAAAATTATATGAAAATTTTAAATCCATTGAAGATTAATACATTTGCTCCCAAATTAATTGATCTACCTTATGATATTAGTAAGTCCCAATTACAAGATATCTTAGACCAAAAGTAGATAAGATGAGATATTAGTTACCATCATAACACATCATTAGAAAATAAATAAATAAAATTAACAAGTAGAGAGTATGTTGCATCATAATGTATATTACAATCATCTGTTCCAAATTAACAGACTTAAGAATTAACACCATATCAGAGGTATACAACACACAAATATATAACATTTTAAGGTTTTTAGAATCTCTGAAAATCTTAACATACTAAAAACATTGACCATAACATCTTGAAGAAACTGAATCATCGACAACTAGACATAAACATCATACAAAATCTGATTACCTGCTCCATGTATTTCCACATGACGTTCAATGCCAGGAGATTTCTTCCCATGAACTCCTGTATCAAGGCATGAGAATTTACAAATGAAGTGCTTAAGAACATTATCTGAAATGTGCCAGTTCTGGTTATAAGAGTATAAGACAGAAAGACAGGAATCCAGATTATTGAAAGACAGGGATATCTCCCCACACAACAGTCAACACATTTATCAATATGTCAGTTCAAGTAAACCAATTTCAAATTCCAAAAATAATGGACTTTGGGTAAAACTGCATTAATGAAACCTAAGGTATCTCTGCATAGAGCCATAGACCCTAATGATCTACTAGAATATATTGGTACATGGTGAATGGTTCCATGCCCAATAGAACCCCTGACTAATGTGCATACTCCAGGATAGTTCAGCCATATGCTTTATAACCAAAAGAACTCAATAAATCAAAATTTATAAATGTATGTCTTTTGTCCAGGTGACTATATGTAGAAGAGATCTCTTGGCTAGGTTTGACCATTAAAGAGGGGGTATCAATCTTGCCTGGCATTCATGTTTGCCGAAGTTGGGCAATGATAACTTGATTTGCCTGAAGAATCTCAATTCAAGGTGATAGAAGTTGCTCATGTAAGATACTCAGCCAAGTTAAAGTGAAATTAATAATAATAATAAAAATAACTCAGACAACACAGTAGACTTGGTCAAGTTGGTACCAAATATTTTCTGTTTGGTGCGGCTAGCTTCACTCAATTTAAGTATTTAAATAGACACTATGCTGTTAGCTGATTTCCTTATATACCGCAGGGACCTTAGGTTTCATTCACTCAATACTGCATGCTTGATAGTAAGGTTTTAATGTCAATTTTGTATTCAACTTGGTCTCCATGGAAGTAAATTAATGCATTGAAGTTTAAGGGAATTCAATGGATACATTGTAAGAATCATTGAAGTTGTGGAAACATTATGGGGACATTGAAAATTTATGGCGAAACTGTCAAGAATTGATATAATAAGCACCAATACACAACTAGGAATCATAACATAAGCAAACTGCAAATCAACCACATATAACGGTTCAAGAAAATTGATACTCTTGCAACAGATGCTGTCACCATGCATTTTAAATTTAAGAAGGGGATCAGCTCCGATCCTGGACCAAATCGAATTGGCAAAAATATCTAAGGCATACGTAGTCAGATAAGCCAATCCCAATCAGATCATGGATGCTAATCTGGATCGGGATCAGCCACTCCTTGATTTCATCGTTGTTGCACATGTCTAGAACACTAAAAGTTAGAAAATGATTTTTTTTTTTTTAAACATGATAAAGCCATACATCCAGAATTTGAAATTTTAACAAAATAATTTAAAAAAAAAAAACAAGGAAATGTAATAATATAAACAATAAATCCATAATATTCCAAGACACACATAGTACGTAATCAAAGGTCTTACATGGCCATACAATGATACAAGTGCAACAATAGGGATGACAATGGGGTTTTCTTTTCCAAAATCTCTCCCTCCCTAACCCAAAATTCTAAACCCTAGCTATAATTATAATTTTCAAAAGATCCCTTGATCATTTGCATTCTTCATGGAATTCAATTTTCAAGTAGGGGATGACAAGACTTCAACATATTATTTTCCGGCGTCGAGTGGTGGCTATGTTAATGATGTTGGCATCAAATTTAATCCACATGGAGTTATTTTCTGACTTAAAGATTCTCTTTCATTGCATTTTTAACTTCCATTAGGAAGGCATGCACTTAAGGACATTAGGGTTCCCATGGGCCAAATACTGCTTCAATCTGGTTGCCCCACCTCATATATTCATCCCACAATAGTCACACTTTGTCTTGAGTAAAAAACCTTTAAGCAGTTATTCATGCTGCCACTCAATATCAATACATTGGCATGGTATTTTTGGTGGCATATTAATTTTGAAAGATATACTACATTTACTCCTAATACATTACAAAATAAGTTCTTTCATACTTCAAATATCACATAACACAAGAGTAAAGAAAAAAAAAAATTCAAATCTACACCATTTATGCCAAATATTTTAAATGCTATAGCCTATGCTTCCATTCTATACTTGAAATGGGTCTTGGAAAAAAAAAAACTTATGCTTTATAAAAATAAAAAAAATGCAATAAATCATGAGAAATCGAAGAGAGACATACATTGTATGTTTCCTTCAAAATTCCCCTATTTTTGAAATTTTATATTTCTAACAAATAATTTTAAAATTCCTTTTATGGTAAAGGAATACCAACATGCAACATTTTGTAAGTGCAACATACAAATATCATATATAAAATAATCCAAGCAATTATTTCACATTTATGCAATTTTTTCAAATGACTTTTTTATTTATTTATTTTTTTTTTAAACAATGTAAATCTGAATCATACAACATATAAAAATCTAAGCCTAAATAAATTTTTAGGACTCATTGGATTTTTCCTCAAAATTTAGGACTCTGGTCTCGAACATGGTTTCAAGGATCAGCCCATGCCAATCTGGATCACCCAACCCAAATCAGGATCGGCAGAGTTTGAACCGATTTGATCATGTATATCAGCTAGATATGTCCCAACAACCTTGGGTTGGGACAGATTGGCCTCAGATTGGTCCCAAATCAGCTAGTCCAGCCCAATCACCAATCCGCACCGGATTGGAATCAGATGGGACCAGCCCCATACCTAGTACTAATATTCAAAAATACTGCCTCAAATCTTCAATCTACAACCCAATTGGTGTTTGGTTCAAATGGACACAAATGGAGTCCTATATATTAACTGTAGAAACCCAAAACCTAGGATTTTTATGAAAAAAAAATGGCAAAGGAGGTGTTTTTTAAACTTGAAAAACAATGGGTGAGTTGACATGCTTTTCGATTTTCTATGTATCTATATAAGAGATAATGTTTCAGTCCAACATATGACAAATTTTGGCTGACATTTTGAAATTTTAATTACATTTAAATTTCATTTTGGGTTGTGTCAAAATGTGTCAACTTTCAAAACACTACTTCGTAGACTTGAAGTTTTGGAATGAAGATGTACTTCTTTTGCATCACAGAATGGTGGAAGAACACCTAATAGTCTAGAATATAGCTAAAACAAGAGAATAATGCAAAACCATAAGGACTTGATCAGCAACCTTCAAAAATTAAAAGCATCCCTACTTTTGTTATTATTGGGTAGCTTCTCTGCTATAGGAGGAAGGCTTCAGTTGTTTAGGTTGCAACATACAGCTAATGGCAATAATTTAAACAACCAGCTATTAGTGACAAGTTGAATTCAGTACCAATCAACAAGGATAATACTTCTGTTGGACATACAGATGATGTATACTCTTTGGAGGATTAAACCACGGGAATGACCTGCAACCTCTAAATTAAGGTCCCCATCTTCCAACTGGTAAGCTAGGAGGCTCTAACCCAAGTATTGAAGCAGCCATAGGGAAATAGCAGCTCATATAATGTAACTCATTCTTTATTATTAAACAACCAGTCATACAAACAATATTAACAAGAAATGGAGAATGAGCACCAAAGAACCTTTCTAATGTTACTACCACCAAATATCTCATAAAAAAAGTATACCTTCTTTATTAGTTGAACATCATAGGATCTCCCATACTTGTTCCTAATAAGAGTTGCCAGGTCTATCCCGCTGAAGGTTGAATCATCTGCCCCAACAATTCTTTCCAAATCTTCACGGAACAATTCATTATTCACCTAAAAACAAAAGGAGATCAACTTTCTTAGAACAAATATCCTTCCTTAAGTAATTCTATCTAAAACAAGATTTTGGCAATTTAAAAAAAAAGATTCAATATTTTCAAAATATCACAGCATGATTTGTGCATGGAAATATATGGTAACAGGACAAAAAGAGTTTGACAATAACATAAGCACAAGAGTTTGAAAACTTCAATTTTTTTCCCTTGGCCTTGGATATCACCTGCAATGATCTTCAACATCTTCAAGTAGGTAATCTGCATCAGATTTCAGGTATTACATCCCCATTTTGTCTCTCTTTTCGAATCTCTACTTTTAGGGACTTTTAGCATATTTGGCACAAGGCTAGGAGTTGAAGCTTTGATTCCCTGACCTAAACTACCTTCCCTAAAATATTATGACAGACAAAATATGCCTTAGATTCATTTTTATTTGTTCATACCTTATCTAGTGTAATCCAAGGCTGTTCCCTTTCCTTCAGCCTAATTTATGCTTTTTGGGAAAATTTTCAATCTTATTATTTTTGGCTTAAGCCTAACCCTAATTACTTCTTCTCCCAAACTAAATTAATGAAAGAACATTACCATTTGATCTTTGAATGTTTATTAATTTTGTAATCTCTAATTCTTTGATTGCATATGAATTTAATTTAAAGAATTGCCTGAATTAGCATGTGAACTTGCGAGTAGGAATCTTGTTTATTTTTCTTTATTACTTTATCAATTTTATTTCTATTTCCTGAGCACACACTCACTATCCTACATGCGTGCTGCATCACCATCTAATCCAGCTCTTGGTTTTCTCTTTCCCTTCGATGTGGCATATGGCACTGACACTAATAAATCTTTCAAGTGGGTTCCACTTTACAATTGTCTCCCAGAATTAAGGCCATGGCTTTTTTTTTCTTTTGCCCTTTTTCGGTACTTTGTAAGTTTATAGTTGTGGATCCCTAGCGTCCCTCCTTGGCTTGTAAGAACTCGACCTTGGTGAGTGTAGGGATTGGTATTGCTCATAAAAATCTGGATTGATGTGTTGAAATGCTGATGCAGTAATCCAAATATAGTCAGAAAGAGGTCATCCTTTCTTTTTGACCGGAAACTTTTGTTACCCACCTCATTAAGTATAAATTATCTAATCATCTAGAACATCTTCATTGTTCTCCTTAAGCTTGGAACTGGTGGTAGTTCTATTTTTTGTTCTTCATTACTTGTATCTTCATGAAGTTCAGCCGTCCTTCACTTTAAAGATAGGATTAATACCCATATCATGTGGTAGCTCGAAGACATAAACATTAGCACTAATTTTTTCCTAGATCTTGTAAGGACTAGCACTTCATGAATGAAGTTTTTGGAATTTGCCTTTAGGGGAGTGTTACAGTCTAAACTTAGCCATCATAATGTCTCCCTCATTAAACTCAATAAAGCGATGATGAGAATCAACTCTAGCCTTATAAGACTTATTGGTGATTGCTATATTCTGCTTCACCTCATCATGAAGTTCTTAAATATTGTGTGCAAATTCGTTAGCTTCTGTACAAGGTCTAGTTTCAAGTGGCAATGGAATCAAATCATTGGTCTTGCTTGGCTGAAACTCCTTGTATGATCTCAAAAGGACTCTTCCTAGTGGTTCTACTGACAGAACTATTATAAGCAAACTCAGAAATAGGGATGCTTTGATCCATTGTTTGCATGATCACTTACCAAACATCTCACTAAATCACCCAAACTCCGATTCACAACTTCAGTTTATCCATCAGTATGAAGCTGGAAAGAGCTAGAATACTGAAACTTGGTGTTTAACAGCTTCTATAAAGTCTTCCTAAAATAACTTGTAAACTTCACATCACGATTAGAAATTATAGTCTGAGGAAGAACATTGATACGCATCACCTTTATAAAGAACAACTTGATAACATGGACAGCATCCGAGATCTTCCTACGAGGAATGAAATCTGCAATTTTGAGGGTCTATCCACAACCATATAGATGGAATCATGGCCTCTTAGAGTCTTCGGTAAGCCCAAAACAAAATCCATGCTTAATCTTGCCAGTGCTCATGAGGAAGAGGCAGCGCATATAATCCTGTATAAAGCTTTCTTTTTCAGCAAGTTGACAAGTATGGTATTGTTGAATTATCTTTGTCACATCATGTTTTAATGTAGTCAAGTAGAAGAGATTCTCTACCAGGGCTTTGGTCTTGTCTCGTCCAAAGTGCTCTACTAAAGCACCTGCTTGCAAGTCCCATATCTCTTGCTGTATTAAAGAAGTGTCTGGCAAACAAAGACAAGTACCCTTGAAAGATATCCATTGTGGATAGAAAAAGGGGTAATTGTCTAGCTGTCTGGTCATGATTGTACTTAACACCAAAAGCTTTATCAGCTGCATAATTTTGCTTCAATTGATCAAGAATAGGGAATCGGCTCCTTATGAATTTAGTACTGGTGCCAATGATGAACTACTTTAACTACAAGCATAAAACTCCTTGCCATAGCTTAGCTTGATCTAATTTTTCACTGAAATAAACAACTGGATGACCTTATTGACTATCAACTTCACTGATGCTCATGTGAAATGCATCACAAGAAACTTCAAACATCATAGAGAAATTTATAAGCTGTAATACTTTTATTATCTTCTTTTTAGGTAGTGTTTGGATAAACTTATAATTGACTTTTGACTTAAAGAATAAGTCACTTATTTATAATTATAGGGTTCAATCCATCAAAATTTTTGCATAAGTCAATGTCTCAATTTATCTGATAAGTTGTTGGATCCCAACTTAAAAATAAGTTGATTCTCTACTCTCTCTCTCCTCCTTATGACTTATGCATAAGTAACTTTTTAATTTTCAAACTAAATGCAAAAACATAGGGACTTATGACTTCTAGAGTGCTAGAAGTCATAAGTTGTTAAAAATAAGTTTATCCAAACGCTACCTTAATCTCCAAAAATGTCTTGGTTGCTGCCTTAAATCAAGAGAACTGACCCTTTTTCATGCAATCAGTAATCTGTGCTGGTTCCAAAAATCCAGCAAGTGCATCACAATTTGGTCTTGTTAGGCAAATGGCTGTGGTTTCTTGGAGAAGAAAGGGAAAGTCTTTGGAGGAAAGTGGTGGTGGCAAATTATGGAATGGTTTCAGTTTGGGACCCAAAGGTTTGTCAAAGAGTACACGGGTTAGGAATTTGGAAATCAATAGCTCAAGGGAAAGGGGAATTCAGAAAACATATAAGATTCAAGTTGGGATTAGGAGAAGAGATAAGGATTTAGGGCACTTGGATAGGAAGCTCTCAGTTGGAAGGGAGCTTTATTCCATAACAATGATTCGTAGTAGTAGCATTGCTTCAAATTTTGATCTTAGGATTGGGGAGGGAGTGTGGGATCTTAAATTTTGAAGAAACTTAAATGATTGGGAGGGGGAGGAATTGGTGAGCCTTCTTGGCCAATGAAGAGATTATAAGCCTAGACCTGGTATGGTGGAATCTGGTCTAAGGATAAAAAGGTGAATTCACGGTCAAATCTTTTTTGCTCAGCTTGGGGAAATTTGTCTGGTTCCTCAGAGTGTGGTGCAAGTGGAAATTTGTAGTTTGATGCTTGATACATTAGGGTTTGAAGTAGTAGTAGTAGTCGTAGTAGAAGAAGAAGAAGAAGAAGGGAAATTGGAGAGGAATACGTATGAGGAGTGTAGAGTACTCTCACATACTTTTCTATATTATAAAAGGGAGATATAATATAAGAATACATGAGAGGGGTATTTACAAATATACTCTCATACAATACTAGACCTATTTACTCTTACATGTATGATCCCATATACCCATACACTACAATACTCCCCCTTAAGCTAGTATGTAGATATAATGCATACCAAAGTTACCAATAATCCTACGAAAACTAAAACTACATAGGCCTTTTGTGAATACATTGGCTAACTGATTTAGTCTTCACAAAGGGGATATACATATCTACCCAGTTTGTAGCTTTTCCTTGATGAAATGTCTATCAACTTCAATGTACTTGGTTCTATCATGTTAGGTAGGGTTGTGAGCAATACTAATGGTTGCTTTATTGTCACAATACAACCACATAGGATGTTGGGAGTTGAATCCCAACTCTCTCAAGAAGCTGCGTATTCATAACATCTCACAAATCCCTTGAGCCATAGCATTAAACTTAGCTTCAACATTCTATTGTGTTACAACGAGCTGTTTTTTGCTGTGCCAAGTAACCAGGTTATCCCCAACAAAGGTGCAATAACTTGAAGTGGAGCTCTTATCTTCCACAAAACCAACCCAATCAACACTTGTAAAGGCCTCAATTCTCTGATCTTTCCGCCCGCCAATATTACTGAGTTTAGTAGAGATTAATGTGGAAATTTTGTTATATTGTTATGCATTGTAATCGACCATCTAAGAAATCTTTGAAGAGTTTAGAACATTATCTGTTGTCATACCTTCAGAGGGTCAAACGAGATATTATACCTCTCTTTTTTCTTATACAACAACAACAACAAACAGCCTTATCCTAACTGTTTGGGGTCGGCTACACGAATCCTGTTCTGCCATTCCGCTCTG
>JAOXJP010270927.1:0-20182 GCA_025762735.1 Platanus orientalis | reverse complement strand
CTAATTAGGCATAAGATAGGGAGATTGGATTATGAGATCTCGAGTCAAATGCAGGAGAGAGTGACTAGACTACGACCCATACAGTGTTGAGAAGTTGATGAACTCTTAGTGAGCTCTACTGTAGCATGTGTTTCATATTGCATGTGTTATTTTAACTATGACCCACATATGTAAGTAAGCTAATTCCCTGTGTTCCTTATAGTGTGAGACTTTGGTTATGTAGACATTTATGCCCTTAGAGACTTATGGCTATGCTATGAGGTTGAGGCTTGATTATTACTACTCTAATATATTTCTTATGATCATGAGTGATTCGGTCTAAAGGGACATGACTAGGGAAGCAGTTAGGCCAAAAGGCTAAGCAACAAGAGGGCTGAGGAAGACAATTTAACACATCCATTGACAGTAATATACCCATAATCTTGTGGCCACATTTAGATGATTAGTTGAGTCAAACCAATTTTTTAAAAATTGTTAAAATTGTTTTTTCAAAATTGACTTATCCCTGTAAAAGGCTTGGGCCAAATACTGGAAGTTGGTGTTGTTATGAGTATGGAACTCTAGAGGGGATGGAAAATGTGCAATGTGATGTAACAAATCAGTCTAGGGCATGGTTGAGTTGTTAGAGATGAGATGTGTTTTTCTAGTTATATAAACATAGAACTTAATAAGGTACTCTCTCCTAAAGATCATAATTGTCACACATCATATTTCCTTGTATGAAATACATGAAGGATGGAGAGTAGATGAGCAATGAGGCTAATTAGTATGCCACACTGAAATTACTAAGTGCATAATCCTAGAGGGGGGTGAATAGGATTTCTAAATTTCTTTAACCCCTTTAGAGATGTTAAGATTGATTTTAATTCAATTTTAGTATTCTTAGAATTAAACCGTGTGTGCTATAAAATGTCTACTCAAGAATATTTCAAAAAAGTGGTGTGCAAGAGTTTTTACAAGCTTAATATTAAAGAGGCTAGCAATCACACAATCAATCCACAACACAAGATTTATAGTGGTTCGGCCACTTTGGGGTCTACGTCCACTTTCAACTACTTAATTGTATTAATCAACTACAATGATTACAAGGGATGAGCGAACCTTAAATTACGTACTTGGTGTCTCGACAAACACGACCTTGGTTATCTCTGAGCCAAGGATTTACAATCCGTTAACCGGCGTCTCTGACCAATGACACAAGGGATAAGGTATATAGACAAACCTTAAGCTACGTGCTTGGTGTCTCCGGCAAGCACGACCTTGGTTGTCTCTGACCCGAAGACTTACAATTCGTCACACGGTGTCTTCGACTGTTGACATAAGGGAATATGGTATAAATACCAAGGTGGCTCTCAACAACCAAATGTGGTAATTTATATATAAGAATAGGAATTAAAGTCCCAATATATAGTGTGGCTCTCAATAGCCTAATATGAAAATATTGTCAACTAAGGGAATCAATGTCCTTATGTAAGTAGTGGCTCTTAATAGCCAAATATGTCGATCTGGTCAAGTAAGGGAACCAATGTCCCAATGTAAAGGGCGGCTCTCAACTAGCCAAATATACCAAGTGTATGGTTTTTACTCAATACTAAGGGAATGTGTGAATGCCTCTAATGAAGGCAAGTATATAAGTAAATCACACAACTAAGCATAGCCTCTAGGATAGGTAAATATAAGTGAAGCACAAGAAAGGAAATATCTCATGGAGGAGATTTCTCTAAGGATTCATAATTAGTGTGGTAGTCTAAGTAAACAATATGTAGCCAAAACACAAATTAACTAGAATGGAAACAAACTCTAAGATATGAAGTTATAGTTTTACCTCTACCTTGAGGTTGGGAGTTTAAATGCTAGGAAGTGTAAGAGTAATCATCCTTGACCTTCCTCCTCTCTTCTCTTGCAAAGGAAACCTCCTTTGTGGCCACAAGAGAGAGACAATGACTCTCTTCTTCTCCTTTATAAGCTTGGTAGCTTGAATGAAAGTGTAGAGAGAGTAGAGCTTATAGAGCTCTTCTTCTTGGCCAAAACCTCTTTCTTTTCCCTTTTCTAATCCCCTTGAACCCATAGGTTTAGAAGAGCAAAATGCTCTTTCATAGGGGTAAGGAATGCCCTAAACTGTTGGATTAGAATATTTGAAAGCAAGAAACTCTTTTGAGCCTTAGATTTCAAAAAATTACGTTTAAATTTCAAAAAAAACACATGGGATTCATGTTTTAAATTTTAAAGAAAATTGCTCTCTTAATAGATTGCATATTAAGTAATCGATTGCGGCTTGTAATTGGTTACAAATCTCACAATCAATTAGGTATCACACTCAGGCTTGCTATCGATTGTTAAATCCCAAATCTATTATGGGTTTAGACATCCTGGTCCAAATCTATTCTGCAATCGATTACGGCCTATGGGTTAAACCACGGGAGTTTTATACTGCTCCTAGATTTTGGTCATAATCGACTACACCAAAATTGATTTTGAAATTCACAATCGATTGTGACTTGATCATGCCAGTTATAAGGAGCTCATCGAGCTAATCGTTTTGAGTACTCGTGGGTTTCAAACAGACGTCGAGATTGAAAGTTATGGCCATTTTAAGTTGAGATGTCTATACTTATTTCTCAACTCATTTTTCACTGGGGAGTTTTGAGTAATTACACCTAGGGGTATACATTGTTATTAAGGCTTTCCTAAGATTAAGCCTTGGTATTTGAGGGTCTCCTAGAATAGCCACACAATACCTATTTGGTTTTATACTTGATTTACCTTTCGGACTTGGAGATGGTGACTTAGCTCTTCCTTAGCTCTTCTTGGGTTTTTTGCTTGATATGCCTTGGCTTATAGCACTCTAACCTCTTCCTTTTCATGGCGATGGTCTCCAAACTAGACACTCATAGGCTCACTCATTATATATAACAGTCATAGCTTATCACTTAGACTTGGAATGAAATTGACAAATTACATATAACTTAACAAACCCAAACACCAAAGTGAAGAAAATGAAATAAATAAAAAACATTCTTAGTCATTTTTGCTTCACATCTAAGATAAAACCTAAAAGAGTAAATGAGGCTCTAAATGATCCAAATTAGATCATGGCCATGTAAGAGGAACTCAATCAATTCAAAAGGAATGATGTGTGGTTCCTAATTGAGAGGCCCTCTAACAAGAATGACATTAGTACCAAATGGATCGTCAAGAACAAACATGATGAACATGGTACAATTGTCAGCACCTAATTTTGGCCTAGGGTCTAGAGATTTCTTTTAATGGACAACACTAAATCTCTAGAATTGACCTTAGGCATCTTAGGAAACCAAGTTGGTTAGACAACCCCCCATTTTTAGGTCATCCCCATTCTTTCCTTATTTGGAACTCTAAATCCCTAATTTTCCCCAAGATCTTTATAGGACCCACTTTCTTCATCTTCCTATCCTTCATTCAAATCTCATAGTTTTTTGAAGGGTTGTCCCAAGTTTTGTCACATCTATATTGGAAATTATGATTTTACCCCTCATCAATGGTGGATCATTGAATCTCATTATACAAGCATTGGATAACCAATTAGGTGTCACAAATGTGTCTAAAGATGTCTAAAGCCTTGAAACAAATGTTTGATCATCAAATTCTATCACAGTATGTTTCGGTGAATCTTAACCGCTAATGTGAAATCTTTCAAAATCTGATCAAAAGACAAATTAGACGATTAATCTGACATCATAGATGTACTCAGAATGTCCTAAAACCCTAGGATAAATACTACACGCCATTCCTTCTTCAACATTGTCTCTTTTAGCCTTCCCTATTTGTTCCATTAGCCTAACCCACTTAGAATCCTTCTTCTTATACTCGTCTCATAACATTAACTCTCTCAAAGCCCTTCCTATTCTATTGACATCCAATCAGTCCCTAATCTTGTCTCTATACCCTTCCTATTAAGTTGACTTCAAATCTTTCACCCTTCCAATTGTATCCAACACTCCAACCCACTTCCATTTTCTATCCTATCCCATTCATATATCTAATCTACCCTGCCAACCCAACTCCACATCATCCTTTCTCTTGTCTATCCTCACAACAACCCATATTCCTACTTATTTTATCCATTTCTTTTATTGCTTTGATTTAATTCCCTAAGAAAACTCTCACAAATTTCTTTCTCTTCAATCATACACCACTCTCTCTTCCTTTCTTGTCTCTCTCCAAGCCACATCACTCACCTCTTGATTCTCTCTCACTATCCTTTTCTAGCCTAACCCATACTTGGTCCCATGCCTAATCTATCCAACCCTTCCTAAATTGCCTACACTCACAACCCATTAATTTTTAGACCAATCAATTCCCTTAATTCTCTCTCCATTCTCTTTATCTTTCTATATGAAAAAACTTACACCCAACTCTATAAATAGAGCTCACTACTATCATCTTTGGGATGGTAAAACCCATATAAAGAAGTTCAACTCTTTAAGTGTGCGACATTAAAGAAGGTACGATCTTTCTCCATATTTTTTTATCATTAATTCATATTGTAGTGGTCTGTTATACATGTATATCCTTTAACCATCCCATATTTGTTTATCATCTTATCATATCACATGCATTTTATTCTACTGTTATTCTTTCATTATTTTATATCTTATTGTATTTTTTACTATTTTGTTCTTTCATTAGTTTCTTTGTTTATGTTGTAGTTTATTTTTCTAATAATTATTTATTAATAGTAATATATAATATTCTCATTCATTAACAAAAAATAAGATTTTTTACTTCTCTAGAATTTTGTTTTTGTTTTGTGTTTTTTTGAACCACACTTCTCAGAAAAATGTATAATATTATTTTTGTAACATTATTTGTCTCTCTCAATTATTCTCTTAATAAGATGTTCATTTTAAAGGTCTTTTAACAATTCATCATTTTCTCATAAAATAAAAAATTATCAAGCCGTTAGATATATCCTTCATAATTTTTATATTTAGAGAGACACCTCTCTTTAACAATTTTTGTTTGTTCCTATTTTATTTAGGTTCATTTTATTTATTTATTTATATATATTTTTTTGTAATAGTATTTTGTTTCTCCAATAATAGTATATCAAATTTTTTTTAAAGTAATATGTAGTTGTTGTTATAATCTACTCATTCAGTAACTAAAAGTAAGGTTTTTTTATTTCTCTGGAATTTTTTTTTTTAAATTAAGCTTCTTAAAATAATGTATAATATTATTTTTGTTGCTTTATTTGTCTTCCTTAGTTACTCCCTTAACAAGATGTTTCTTTAAAAAGGTCTTTTTATAGTTCATTTTTTCTTATAAAATAATAAATTATCAAGTCATTAGACACATCATTTATTGGTAGATGTAACTTAATAGATTTAATTGTTGTACAACTATGGTGTAAGTGGGGTATTTGAGACGGTTTTGGTTTTTCTTTTTCTTTTTCTTTTTCCTTTTTGTTTTGTTTAGGTTATATTTCTTTCTTTGTTTTTTTGTTTTATTTTATTTATGTTATTCATAAAAAAATAACAATGTTTTGTGGATGGAATTAAATTAAGACAACGGGTTCCCATTAGTCATGGTTGCAGGTGTGATATATATCTCATGAAGAAATATCAACAGTCAGGAATCAATGTCACCTTATTCCATCTTAGGGGATTTCTATTTTATTTATTTATTTTTAGTTTTGTGATCCAGAAATGCTTGTGGAATATACCATTTTATCATTGTTTTTTAGCAATCTATATATAGATGGGTTAGATGGTTGTGCTTGATGTGTTGTAGACCCATTTATGTATCCTTTGTCTATTGTTTGTTAGTGTTACATTGTATGCAATAATGTTCCTTTTTATACTCACCCTTCTTGATCTTATGGTTACGTAGGATAGCAGCTCTAGGTACACTTCCTAATTCTTTATGAATGGATAAAAAATGCTCACCTTAACAAATACTAACCACTTCTCCTTGTCAGGCGGCAGGTACATCAGCGTAGAAAAGTGAATATACGCCCCCCAAAAAAGTGAAAATTACTTTTCAACGCTGATGTGTCCACCCTTGACAAGGAGCAGTGATGAGCATTTGTTAAGGGAAGCATTCATAAACTGATCCCTAATTCTTTCTTTCTATTTAATTTGTATTTCTTAGATAACATGCAAGTAAATGACTCATAATTAAAAATAATTATTTTATATACACTAACGAACATATATGCACTAGTTAGTAGGGAAACCATGTGCATAAGAATGACACTACTTTCAAAATTAGACACACTCTCTCACACACCTTACATAGAAAGATAGACCCTAAGTTTGAACTGGTTTAAGTAGGTAACCGCATATGCAGGTGGACTGGGGTGCCTAACACCTTCCCTAGTCCATAACCGAACCACTAATCAAGAACTCTGAGTTAGCCAGTTTATCAAGAGTCTGATATTTCCAAAATAAATTTTAAAATAAAAAATGATTTATTTTCAAAAAATAGATGTTCAATCGCATCTTTAAAAGGTTAGTGGAGACTCCTTGCCATCCTGGGTTAGGCCCATGATGATGGGGCCCATGTTCTAAGAGACCCACCCATCGTGCAAATTTGAGGCCCATAATAATGACTAAAAACAAGGCCAGACTAGTGGCAAAGGAGTATGCCTAAATAGAGGGCATTGACTTTAAAGAGACATTTGGCTTTGTTGCTATATTGGAGTCCATTAGGATTCTCTTGTTCATTATGTGCTATTTAAAATTTAAATTATATCAAATGGATGTTATGAGTACATTCCTAAATGAGATTCTTCAAGAAGAGGTATACATAGAGCAACCTGAAGGATTTGTGGGTCCTCACTTGCTAAACTATATATAAGCTCAAGAAGGCACTATATGGCCTCAAACAAGTTTTAAGAGCTTGGTATGAGAGGCTCACCAGATTCTTTCTTGATCACAATTTTGATAGAGGAAGTATAGATAATACACTTTTCATCAAGAAGCAAAATGGTAATACACTCATTGTATAAATCATGTAGATGACATCATTTTTAGGTCCACCAATGAGGAAATGTTCCATGGTTTTACTCAAACTATGAAGTCTAAATTTGAAATGAGTATGAAAGGAGAACTTAGGTTCTTCCTTTGTCTTCAAATGAAGCAAACTAATGATGGCATTTTCCCAAGTTCAACCAAGTTTGCTAAAGACCTTGTGACTAAGTTTGAATTACAAGAATTTGAACCTGTAAACACCCCCATTAGCACAAGTAACAAGATCACTAAAGACCTTGATGGAGCCGAGGTTGACTCCACCTACTACCGGAGTATCATTGGGAGTTTGCTCTACTTGGCTACGAGTAGACTAGATATCTCCTTCAATGTAGTTGGATGTGCAAGATACCAAGTTGCCCCTAAAGAATCACGTCTTAAGGAAACTAAAAGGATCATCTGTTATGTCTATGGGACAATAGACTTTGAGTTGTGATACCCATTTGACACCACATCTAAGATAGCGGGATACTTAGATGTTGATTGGGCTGGCGATGTCTAGGATCGCAAGAGCATAAGTGGAGACTTTTTATATAAGCAACAGTCTTGTTTCTTGGCATAGCAAAAAATAAAACTCTATTTTGTTGTCAACTATAGAGGCTGAGTACATTACAGCCGATAGTGGTTGCACTCAACTCTTGTGGATGAAGCAAATGCTTAAAAACTATAAGTTGAGCTAAGGCATCATGAGCCTATTTGTTGACAACAAGAATGATATTGACATCTCAAAAAATCTAATTCAACACTCAAGGACAAATCACATTGACATTAGACACCATTTCATCCAACAATTGGTGGAAGAAAATGTTGTTACATTGGACCATATAAAGATTGAAGATCAACCATGTGATATTTTGTCAAACCTTTTGATTCTAAGTAGTTTGAGTATCTTCGGAGTGTTATTGGCCTATGCACAATCCAGTAAATCCTATCAGATTTTTCATTTAAAGATTATCCATGGAGTCCTTGAAATCAAACCAACCATGGTTGAAATCATGTATCGGAGGAATACAAGCCCAAGTGGGCAAGTCTTCACATTGGGTAGACACTAGGAGGCTCAGGTTTACAAACAAACCAAGAAGAAGTACAGGATCAGGATTCGTGATCGATCACTAGGTTCGTGATAGATCACGCCCTCACCGATCACAGATCTCGTGATCGATTAGGAGGGTAATTGTGTCCATGAATATGCATGGCATTTTAAAACCTTTCTAAGCACCATTTTGGGGATGTCTTCACCCTAGTCGAGTGACTTCATCTTCCCTATGCTTATCCCCTTTCCTCTTACTTGAGTTTTCTTCTTAAATCTCACAAATTCTTGCATCAATGGCTCCATAGATGAAAAAGACAACATCCAAGACTAGTTCTTCATCTTAACTCCTATGAAATCTAGGGAAGCGACCAATGGTGGAGTCTCCCCCCCACAAGCTCTCTAAGAATAGGAATGGTGGTTCTTATTCGCCTTATCACAGTGCCAAGAGTCTCGAAAGGTATAAAAATTTCTTCTCCATGCGTTCTTTCATCAATGAACGTTATGTCAAGGCCGAGGCTCTATGGACGGCCAAGATCAATGACCAGATAGAGAACATGGGATGGCTACCAGTGTCTGTGGTCAAAGGGCCGACTCAAGAGGATGTTGTGAGGATCTTCAATTCAAATGTATTTGACATCGACTAGTCATTGTATTTTTTCCGTGCCATTTTCTATGGGGTTCCTATTAGTGTCAACCCCGACATAGTTGCCTGAGTTCTAGGTGTGCCTCGCATCACCAATGATCTTCTTCTATTCCCAATCACCAAATTGACATTCAAGTAGAAAGTAGAGTGGGTTTAAAGATTGTGTGGGTGGTTTGCTAAATGGTCTTGCAACCTGAAGCACAGGGATTGCAAGACCGTGCTAAAATTTCTCCATCAAATTTTCACCTACAACCTCATCCCCATGACACACAAGAGTGACTTGATTGATGACATGGCCTATATCATTGATGCCATCATTGATCCCAAGTGGATTGATGCCGCCTCAATCATTTTCCATGTGATGTTCAAGGCATCTGAGTCCAAGCATCCCATTACAAGTACTCCATTCCCCACTCTCGTCAGCAAGATTATGACCGATGCCAAAGTGCCATTTAAAGTGGTGGCTAAAGATAGAAGAACAATCCGAGCAATGGGTTATAGGACTCTACAAAGGAGGGGTTAATGACCAAGGATAGTGGGTCCTCTTCTGCTGCAGCATCAATTTAGTCTACACCTCACAAGGTTGCATTAGCCATGGTCAAGTCCATAATGATGGGACTCCTACATAGCTTGGTGCGCAAGGTCATCCAGGTCCTAAAGAACTAGAAGCAAATAATAGCCAACCAAAAACTACTTGCAGTCAGCTATAACGCTGACCATCCTAACAAACAACTCTAGCTAGGGTTAACAAGTAGTCATAAGGATAAGGAGGTTCCTCAACCGGGGACTACTTTGACATGCCAAGGTTTGGCATTTTTTAGGAGGTTCCCCTGAGTTTGATGAGGAGGAGTTAGAGCCTACTGGAGATGAGGCTAATGATGATGATGTAGTTGGTGATGGTGAGGATGAAGATGAGGACGAAGAACATGGCAATGGGAGTGATGGAGATGAGAGTGGAAAAGAAGAAGAAAATGAGGGTGATGAGGAGAACCCCGATGATCCCGAGTACCGGGATGATTTTTTTTCTTCTATCATAGTTATAGAGGTGCCTGTAAGTGGCATGTGTCTATTTGTTTTGTGTTGAAATGAATACACTAGGGTGCCACCCTAGCCTTTTTTTTAAATGCCCATCCTTTGTACTCAAACTTTTTAATTAATATAAAGGTTATTTTGGCTTATCTCCTATCTATTTTTATGCTAGTATTGCTCTCTTTTAGATTTTTTCTTTATCAATTCATGCAAAAAAAGGGGAGAAAAGATGTAATACATTGTGGTTTGTGAAGATAGTTGAGTGAGAATGTGAAATTTAGGGGGAGCAGTACTCATGTAGGGGTGAAATCTAATTCTAAATCCTTCACTAAACAACACAACTAACTTAAATTGCACAATTATATCTCATGGTCACATTCACTATATTATGTTTAATGTTCAATTACCATGAGGAAGGTGTTGTGTTTTATGTTTGTGGCTGCAGGGCATATAACTCAAGATACAAGACATAAGGCTTCAAGCTAGATGTGCTTTTGCGTATTATTTTGAGTCCATGTATTTTGGGATATTGGGGTAATCCATGTACTAAATGTAAATTCAGTGTATTTGGGTTTTGCCATGGAATTGACAAAGGGGAGATTGTTTGTGTATTTAATGTCAATCCCATAGATAAACCATTTGTTGGTCTACTCTTGTAAGTGTCCAATGTGCTCTCAAGTTCAAGACAAGAAATCAAGGTAGACCAAAGACTTGAAGGAAGACCGAAAGCCACCTCGAACTTGCCCATTCCATAAAAGGTATAAAGCATGCATTGCATATAGTTCATAGACCAAAATGTAGACTTAAATATGGTGGAAAATCTATAAAAGACCAAAGGCAAAACAGCCCAAGAGCAACACCTACATAGTCCTAGAAATAATGATGCAATCAGGGTCATGATCGATCACGACCCCTATTTAGACCTTAGTCTGAGGGTCCTAAGCCTGGTGCCCCTTCAAGCATGATCAACCACTAAGGCGATTGCAACTTGAGGCCTGAATCCATGATCGATCATGAGATGGTCAAGGCTAGAGCCAGATTCGTGATCAATCACGAGATTGGTGATCGATCATGGAGGCATTTTTGTCAAGTGCATATTTTTATTCCCCCCATGCTATTTCTTTTAAATTTGAACCCCGTTTTTCAAAAATCTAAGGCTCTAAAGAGTTGTTCATCTTCAAAGCTTCTAATCTAACGGTTTGGGGTCTTCCTCACCCTCATAAAAGGGAATCTTTTTCTTTAGGGAAAAGATTTCAAGAAAGCTAGAGAGTGTTAGAACCCTTGCCAAAAAGAGAGTCTCCTCCCTTGATAAATCTCTCTCTCTCTCACTATTTTGAGTTAAACTATATATTATCTTCTCCAAAAATCACTCTCTTACTCTCTCCTCTACAACACTAGGCTACTACTATTGAGGAGAACTACTAGTGGGCTCTTCCTAAGAGGAAACCCCTACTTGGCTTAGCTCAAGGAGCACTAGAGCCAAGACTTTAAGGTTGTAGGTGTACTAAGGCATACTAGCTCAATAAGGAGCACTCTCACTCTGTGCAAATAGCAACATTAACCAATTTGTGGTAATATTTTCTTACTTTTACATTCATATTTACACTTATCTTGCTTTTGCTTCCACCGGAAACACCAGAAACTTGACCACACTCGCCAGAGACATCAAGTGTATTGATTAGCTTGTTAAGGACAAGTAGTGTAGGTTTTGTATGTCTTTGACCTAGGTTATTTTAAGTAATCTAAATGAAATATACTTAAGCTTGGAGGTGAGATTTAGAAGAGTGGACATAGGCCATCGTGTCGAACCACTCTAAATCTCTTATTGTGGATTGATTGTGTGATTTTTTTGTATCTTTATTCTTATGCTTATAACTACTCTTACACATCAGCAAATGTGAATTTTGGTTGGACCAAGTTATATTTCTTGGCCATGTGATCTCCAAATATAGGATTTTTGTTGATCCTAAGATGATCGAGGATGTGGTGAATTGGTCGAGACCGATGAATGTGCATGAGATTCATAGTTTCTTGGGTTTAGCTGGCTATTATAGAAGGTTTGTTAAGGGTTTTTCAAGCATTGTAAGGCCCTTGACAAAATTAACCCAAAAGAATGCGAAGTTTGAATGGAGTGAAGCATGTGAGAAGAGCTTCCAAGAGTTAAAGGACCAGCTAGTGACTACACTGGTTCTCAGTTTACCTTGAAGATCCAGAGGCTATGTTGTGTATTGTGATGCTTCAAGGTAAAGCTTAGACTGTGTACTTATGCAGCAAGGCAAAGTGATTGCATACGCTTCAAGACAACTAAAGGCATATGAATTGAACTACCCCACACATGACTTAGAATTGGCCGCTGTTGTGTTCGCTTTGAATATTTAGAAACATTACCTCTATGGTGGGACATGTGAAATCTACACAAACGACAAGAGTTTGAAGTATATTTTCTCACAAAAGTAATTGAATCTTAGATAGAGGTGGTGGATGGAATTGATAAAGGACTATGACTGTATCATTCACTACCACCCCGATAAGGTGAATGTTGTGGCTGATGCATTGAATAGGAAATTGTCAAGTTCTTTGGCTTGCTTGACTGTGGGGAGGACATTTCTTTGTGAGAAGCTGAAAGAGATGAAGATTGATCTTCAAGTGAATGAGTTGAGTGTACTTCTTGCACACCTTAGAGGGCAGCCCACTATCCTTGACAAGGTGAAAAGTACTCAAAGAGGTTATCCTCAATTTATGAAGATTATGGATGAAGTGAAGAGTGGTGCTCGGACAGACTTTTTACTTCATGAAGATGGTTCATTGACATTTGGTAACCGTTTATGTGTTCTAAATGATTTTAACTTAAAAATGAAGATTTTAGAAGAAGCTCACCATTCTACCTATGTAATACACCCTAGTAATATAAAGATGTATCATGACTTGAAAGGCTACTATTGGTGGAGTGGGATGAAGAAAGAGGTTGTGGAGTTTGTGGATAGGTGCTTGACATGTCAACAAGTCAAAGTTGAACACCAAAGACTAGCTGGACTTCTATGACCATTGTTGATCCCATAATAGAAGTGGAAACACATTTCCATGGATTTCGTCATGGAAGTGTAGAACACATTTCCTAGAATGTAGGGTTTCTTCATCTTGAGGAGTGTAGGACCCTCCTAACTTGACCCAAAACCCTAAAAATATCTTAAAGAAACCCTAGTGACCTCATTTTATACTAAAAGAGAAAGAGTTAGAAAAGCTTGGGGAAATTGGGAGCTAAGTGTGGGAGATCTTCCCTAATTGGGTAAGTTCCTCTTTCAATCTTGGAAAAATGATAGAGTAAGCATTTTTCTTCCATGATCTAGCTTAAGTAAGCATGAATTTCTATTTTTTTACCTAGGTTTATGTATTCTAGCCATAAAATGCTTTGATTTGTTCTAAAGGAATGAGGGGTTAGAAAAGACAAAGGGATTTTGGAAGAGGATCCTCTTGTGCATTAAAGGTTTGAGCTTTTGGTGAGTAGATATTCAATTTATGTTTATTTTTCCATTCTTAGGATCATAGATTTGTGCAAGATGACCTTGGATTTGGTGGTTTTAAATATATTCTTTATTAGTTCTATTTTCTCATGAAGAGCCTTGATTTCATGGATTGTGTGAGTTGGATATGTTGTTTATGCACACTTTCCTTTTCTAGAATCTTAGATATGATGATTGTGGGTTATATTTTGGTGTATTCATCTCTATTTCCTTTTAAGAATGTTGTTTCTTTAGAAATGGATCATGTTTCCTTGAGGTGAGCATGTTGGTTAGTATTTTCTTATTGATTTTCATGATGTTCTTGGGTTATGGAGTAGTGTTATTGTGAATGGAGCTTTGTGGAATGGATTAAATAGTCTTTATTCTATGTAATGAAGTTTGAGAGTTTGATTTACTATTGATGTAGGGTCTAAAAGGTTTCTTATGGTGAATATTAGGTTTTCCCTTTGATTTTTTTTAATTCCTTAATTCTTGTACTCTACATGTTTAAAACAATGCATCTTATAGATTTTACATATTACTCAAATTTTCTTGGATGTCCTTCGATTCCTTGAATGAGCCTAATGTCTCCTATGTTAGATTATCTCAAATATATGTTTCCTTATGGCAATTAGTGATGCTTTATTGACTCTATATGTTAGTTTATTACTCTCTTTGGTGTGTTTTAATCGATTCATGTTACACTCTAATGAATTGTGCTAATTCCATTAATCCTCATGTGGCCACATTATTATTTACATCATGTGATATCTCTTAATGACATATGCATGTTATCATTGGCATGGTTTACTCTCGGATTTTCATGTGGATCTTTACACGGGATTTCTTCATGACTTTTTAAAAAGGATTTGAGATACTTGGTTTTTAGACTACATAAACTTTGTCATAAAATGATTTTGCATCCATGAGCACCCTATATGTTCTTATATTTGGGTTAAGCATCTTCACTTACTTGTAGCTATTTGGCATATTTTATGTGATTTTCTACTACACCCTTTGGACTTTTCATGAGATAAAACACATAGATATTTTAAATGACATGACTATATAGTATTTACCTTATTTTACAAACAACATGGTTTTGGAACATGGTTTTGGATGTGAGGATTTGATATGATACCCTTATGCGGGAATATGCCCTATTAGGCCCGGAGACCCCTAAGTGGGTTGGTCCTTGTGACCTTTATATATCTGTATGGTCTTTATGACCCCGAAGCCCCTTATATGGGTTGGGTAGATGTAGCCCCGTTGACCCCTATATGGGTTGCCCCTCATGGCTCTAAGACCCTTTTGTGAGTTGCTCTTTGTGGGCCCGTAGACCCCTTTGTGAGTTAGACTTTATGACTTCAGGTACCTAATCACCGGGTCACATTAATAGGTGAAGACGAATGTCATGCCCACTGGTCTTATGACCCCGGAGACCCTTTTATGGATTAACCTTCATGGCTTCAGGTACCCAATCACTGAGTCACATTAATAGGTGAAGATGACCCTAGTGGTCCAACATATGTGATGTGATGTGCTATGTCAGAGACCCTTATTCGGGTTATGTGATTTACTTTGTCAGAGACCTTTTTATGGTTTATATACACGATATGCATTGTCAGAGACCTCATATGGTTTATGTGATTTGTTTTTTCGAAGACCTTTCATCGTTGATTTACACTTAAATATGATATATGATGGGACACTATTGTGATTTACATGTGACACATACACTACTAGGTATGTGCACATAATATTTAGCATTTGAAATATAACATGTAGCACATGCATGATTCAACTTAATCTACTTTATATATTCTTGTGATTATCTTGTGACCTATGTGTACTAGAATCATAGTAAGGATACATGTTTAATAGACTTGATGTACTCTTATTCTTTCTTTGATTCTTCAATTATCTTGATTGTTCCTATTTTCCACTGTAATTATCTTTGATTTCCTTTAGTGTTGTCTAAACTGCAAACCCTCCTGTTAAGCTTGTCAAGCTTACTCCAATTAGCACCACCCACAGATGTGTAGATATACATGTTAGACTATGCCTTGGGTTGGATGAGAGGTGGTAGCAAGATGGGTGACTGGCCTTGTTATTTATTTTTCATTTTAGTTATGTCGTTAGACTTTATTTTACTAAGATGGGAGATGTACTTATGATACTTGTTATGCCCTTGAGGGCATGGGATGACTATACTCTTATGGGCATGTTTGGCCTTGTCACTTTTGGGTGACTATGGAATGTTTCTACTTTTAGGCTAATCATTCATATATATATATATATATATATTGGAAATGGACATGAAAGGATAATGAATCAAATTTATATGGGGAATCATGTGAATAGGTAAAAGGGTTAATGACACTTTTCCAACTTGTTGGTCTCTTCGTTATGAGAAACAGGTTTGGGGCAGGTCATTCCCATGTCACAGATCTGAACCTGACCCATTTCATGGCCCGCGAATTTGGGACGTGATAGAAATGGTCGGTCTAAGCCCCATAAAAAATTTGGACGTGGTTAAACTCAACAAAAAGTTGGAATAATCTTTGGGTTGTGTCCAAAATATTTTTTAAAGAATCATTGAAGGGAATATATTCTTCAAACAACTTCGTTTCAAAGGCTCATGCCAATGAACTCCCATGAAGAGATGCCTAACTCCCTGTATTGGCATAAAAAATGTTGGTGTCAGGGCTCTACCTTGAGAAGCCACCCACTAACATATATGTGTGCTTCTTAAAGCTTCCAAGCATGCACTTGAGGGCCTCGATCATGCCAACAGCTGCAATCACTGTGGGATAATGGTCTAAACAATACCTGACCCACGCTTTCCATTCAGGGCTGGATGTGAAATTAGAGGAACCTCTAAAGTTTTTCCTTGCCAAGATGCTTCCCCAAGGCGGATCTTGCATATTAGACTCTAGAATTTTGTAATGGTCGATTTCATAGTAGGTGTACCTTCTTCTATAGAGGGGAGGAGGGTATTTCGCTCAACATATTGCGTAGTTCCAACACTGCGATCTCCAAGATGACTCCATCCTCTATTTTGATTTATGACATAATTTGGTGGACTTGGTTCGTGCTCTAGGATCTCATTTACAAATGTGGTATCAAATAAATTATAGCTCCTCACCCAGTGATGTTCCTGACAAGAAGGGAAAAGGAAGACTTTCCATTCTTCTTTCTCATATAAGGTTCTCTTCTTTGGAGAGGCCATGTGTTTGCACAAGAAAAACAAGAAAGTATAAGAAAGTTGAAGTAAAAGAAAATTTTAAAAATTTTCTAAGTATAAATTGCATGAATGAATGCATTTGTGCGAATGACATATATGCACGAATGAGATGGGTGAATGAATTAAATATGCGATTGACATATTTAATCACACAATGTCATAATCACGTAAAATTTTTGGTAGCATATGCCTGCAATTGAGCATTGTGTGAATGCAAAATGTCATCCCAAAAGCTCATAGTATCTCATCAAGTGAGGAGTGCATGAATGAGGAGGCACCTCAACTTGCGATTGAAGTAAGGAGTGCCATTCGCAAACCCACTCAAGCCAGCATTTGTAAGATAAGCCTAGAGTGGTGAATGGGTTGTTGGAAACCCCAACCGTCGCTTGAGATGATTATCGGAGTTCCTAAATGCATTTTAGGTTCCAAAAGCTTCGAATCTTCACCAAAAATCTTTAAGACTGTACCAAAATGTTCGTTCTTCTAAGGCATACAACCTTATCCAAACAAAATTGGATTTAAAGCTAAAAAATCACCAAGAATGCAAGGAAAGAGATTCAGTTCTAAGAAGACGAAAAAGGGCTTTAAGAAATGTGTTTGTATGGATCAACACACCAAAAAATGATGCCAAATTGATCATAAGAAAGAAATAGAAGGCTCTAGTGGATTAGAATCAAGGATTGGATGCCAAAATCACAAAAGAAGAAGCTAGAGCTCTGGGGCAATGGAAGATTTGAAATGGGCACTGAAAATGCCTAAGGAAGAAGAAAACCAAGCTTTTACACCTGTAGGGGTATAATGGTCCAAACACCTCAGAATTTAAAAAGGCCCATATATTCACAAGGGTAAATTGTTATTTTCATTCGCCAACTGTGAAAGAGGGCAAAAATGGAAATTCATAAAAAATAACTAAAGAGATGTGTGTTAATTGTGTGCCGTTAATCATGATTTACCTAAAAAAATGTGTCTTGTCATTTGCTTCCATGACACATTTTTCGAGGGGAAAGTGTTGGAACCGGCTTTGAGTGATTGAAACATTTAAGCCTATTCGCACACAATTAGCATGTTGTGAAACAACTCATTCATCACCATAATGATGCTCGCGAATGAGTCCTTTATATGCTCATTTGTGACTAGTTAAGAGCACGTAAATGAAGAGAGAATCTAGCATTCATAGACCACTAAACTAGAGGTTGGAGTTTTGCTAACTCCTCAAATGACGGTTGTTTTGCACAACCATGACATCTACAGATTCCTTGAACACCAGAACGCTAATGATGGTGTAATCTCACATAGAAGAAGCACCAATGTGTACAAAAAAGAGGGAACATACATCCTACTTCAAGAAGAACTCTAAAGCAATGAGGAAGTTGTTTCTCATCATATGGACTCTAACTCAACTCGTTTGACTCTCATATACTTTGCATGTTGCTTGTAAGCTCTTGCTCCCTAATCCAAGGTAAGTTCTCTACATTCTCTATCTTCATTAAGTCTATGAACCAACAAACATCTCTCTTCCAAGAAGGCAACACATTCATACAGCTCTGCGAAACCCTTTGAAGAAGACAATACAAAAGCTTGAATATTGAAAAAGCTCATGGTCAGCTGATAAAGTGTAGAGTTTAGTTTATGTTTGAAGTAGAGCTTGTAAATTATATTCATATCAATAAAAGAGTCAAAGTTTCATTCACCTATCTTCTCTTCTCTTCATATTCATGCAACTTTGTCTATGATACAATTTGAGTAATTTTGGATAATCAGAGGTTTGCTGTGTTAAATAGCAGTAATTAACAAGTTCTCTCCAAGAGTATATAGAGAAATTGTCCCCACATAAAATAATAAACCAGCCCCTTATACGGCAGGATAGTTTGTACACTTTGAGTTTCAAAGCTCCATAAAGAGCAACGAAATTTGGTGTTACAATGTCAACACTCAAAAGTGGCCTAATTTGAAGGAAAAACTATAAATTTAGCCATTTTAAAGAATAAAAATGACACAAAACTTAAAATGGTGGAATTTTTAACATCAAAAGCCAGTGGAATTTTTAACATCAAAAGCAAAAAGCTCAATTTTATTTTATATAGAATTTAATTGTATTTTTCTTACATGATTGTGGAGAAGTCCATCCTACGAAACTCACTAACCAAGCATTTAGTGCTTGTACAAGAGAGAGAAACTACACCTTTTCATGCCTAAATAACCTTTTTCCCAACAAAAATTATCCATTCCCTATGTAGCTAATTCTATCTTTCAACAATCCATTAAATTATCTTATTTTCCAAGAAAATCTGGAAAAAAAAAAAAACAACAAAAACTATAATTTTATTATTTACCAAAAAAGAAACTACAACATTATTAACGACTCCACCAAAATATCCATTGGTCATCCAATGAAACAAAACATTGGACCATCCACATACCTATGAGAAGCAACCTGACCTTTATCACAATCCTAAAAAGCCAACTATTTCAATCTATGATCATGATTGGAGTAAGATGGAAGATGACAATCCTGATAACGAGGATGAAAATGTATCACAAAGATTAGGTATAAACGTGTTCAAAGTAGCCCACACTACAAGAAAATGTATTTTTAGTAGCAACCTTTTGGCGTCAACTGTAAAGTTGATGCTAAAAATCATATTTTTTTGATGCAAAAAGTTTACTTTTACACCGCCACCCACAGGTTGACGCAGAAAGCATAGTACGCATGAATAATAAGTCAATATTTATAACTCATTTTATAAATGATATTTTTTGCATTAACTTTAGTTGACGCAAAAACAATTATAATTTTTTTTATAAATTTGTAAATAATGTTTTTTGTGTCAACCTTAGTTGTTTAGTAAATGTTTATGATGAAACTTGAAAAGAGATGAAAGGAGTGTGTTGTCCCACCAAGTGTGCCAGAAATTTGTAACACCAAATTTTGTTGTTTTCTAAGAAGCGTTAAAACTCAAAGTGTACAAACTACCCATCCATATAAGGGATTGGTTTATTATTTTATGTGGAGATAGTTACTCCAAACTCTTTGTGAGAACTTGTTAAACACTGTTGTTTAACACATCAAACCTCTAATTATCCCAAGTTACTCAAATTGTATCATAAATAAAGTTGTATGAATATGAAGAGAAGAAAAAGAGAGGAGAAAGAAACTTTAACTCTTTCATTGATATGGATATAATTTACAAGCTCTACTTCAAACATAAACTAAACTATACATCTTACTTGGCCATGAGCTTCTTCAATATTCAAGCTACTATAGTGTCTTCCTCAAAGGGTTTTGCAGAGGTGTATGAACATGCTGCCTTCTTAGAAGAGAGATGTTTGCTAGTTCGCAGACTTGGAGAAGATGAAGAAGGTGGAGAACTTACCTCGGATTAAGGCGCAATGGTTTGCAAGCAATATGCAAAGTATATGAGAGTCAAAGAGTACTGATTTTCTGATATCTGCTAGTTTATATAGATAAAAAAAATTAACTGAGTTAGAGTCCATATGAGAGACAACTTTCTCATTTATTTTGGAGTTCTTAAAGTGGGAATGTATGTTTCCTTTTTCTTGTACACATTGGCGCTTCTTCTACGCAAGATTATACCATCATTAGTATCCTGATGTTCAAGGAGTCTATAGATGCCATGGTTGTGCAAAACAACTGTCATTGGAGGAGTTGGAGTTAAACTCCAACTTTTGGTTCAGTAGTGTGCAAATGTCGGATTCTCT
>JAOXJP010270906.1:0-20183 GCA_025762735.1 Platanus orientalis | reverse complement strand
AGTAAAAAGTACTTTACATCCGGTTATGTATTTTGCAACAAAATATACATATTGTTACAATCACTCACTACTTTTAGTGAGTGACTGTAGCATTAGGTATTTCTTAAAACTATTTTTTTTATTCTCTTTTGCTTGACAATTAGAGATCTGTCAACATCTCTAAAAGTGGTTAGTTAAATTTTTTTTAAACAAATTGCTTTTAAGATAGAGAGTGTGATGTATATCTTTTGTAAAAAGGTTATCTAAAATAGAAAAAGTACAAAATTTAAGGAGCAAAATTGATAAAATATGCATAACCGGATGTGAATGCTCAAAGTTCTTTTTATTTTTATTTTTAATGGTAAGTGATTGTCGCGATAGAAACTTGCTGCATTTATATGGGGAATTGTTATTTACACCACAAAAATTTCTGAACTAACTTAATTTTTTTTTTTTATTGTTTTATTCTTTTATACCCTTTCCCCAACTCCTTTACCTAAAATATCCCTCCCCTCATTCTCTCAAATCCCACCCCTTTCCAACGCCGGCCCCTCGACACCTCTCTCCTATCTTTTTGATGCCGATGGTCCCTCGGCAGTAACTGGATGTAATAATTTTTTTTAATATACTTTTTTAGGTGTTCAATTGCTGTTGCTGAACAAGGCAACCCTGTTTGGCCAACCCAGCCGAGCAAGGCCAACCCTGCTCGGCCAACCCAACCGAGCAGCTGGAAACCCAACCTGCTTGATTGGCTTGGTTGAGCAGGGTAGGCCCTGCTCGGCTGGGTTGGTTGAGCAGGGGCTCCTTGCTCGGCAACAACAATCAGAATAACAGAAAAAAAAGAAATGGAGAGAGAGAGAGAGAGAGAGAGAGAGAGGTGGAAGTTTGCCGGAGGGAAGAGAGGGAGAGAGAAAAAAGGGGGAGTGCGGGAGAGGGAAAGGAGAGAGAGGAGGGGTGTTGGAGTGGTTATCAGAGTGGTTGCTGGAGGTGTGTGAGGGAAGGGTGTTTTAGGTAAAAGAGGAATGAAGGGAAGGGTGTTTGAGGTAAAAGAGGGATGAATGGAAGGGTATAAACGAAAAAAAAAAAGATATGAGTTCAGAAAAACTTGAGGTGCAACTAGCAGTTCCCTTTATGTTTTTTTTTGGTAAAGATAGACTTTTATTTATAATTGTGGTGGAGTACATGAATCCATGTCTTTTGTCAGGGTTTCGTAAAGCCATTGTGGTGGAATGACATTCCCCCCATTTGCTTGCCCTTGACTTTCCTCCTTAGCTAGTTTGTTAGCTATTTTATTTTTGAGTCTGCTTACATGATTAAAAACAATAGTATTAAAACTAGGTAAGAGGTTCTTACAATCTGCTATGTAGATTTTATTTCTCTGAAACATTTTTCCAAGAGTTCCTGTAAAGCTTGAATGACAATTGACGAATCTCCTTCAATAATAATTTTCTTCACACCCAAGGCATTTGCTGTTCTGATTTCCATAAGATCTTATGTTGGGTCTATGCGGATTTTGATGGAGTTAGAATGCTATTCCTTTTGAAGTGAGTTTTGTTGGTTTTTGGCTCTTTTGCCTTGTGACGGGTCCTATTCCTTGAAAAAAAAAAGGAAGGAAAAACCCATAAATTTGAAGGTTTAGAATTAGTACTGTCAAGCTTTGAGGTGGGATCCATTCAATGGTGTGGCATCCTTGGGGCGATATCATCTGCGCCACCCCCTGATGGGATACTCAGAGGGTGGGAATCAATTCACTTTTTGGAGGTTTTTGATTCCCCTCCCTGAGTGTCCCATCAGGGAGGGTGCCCTCCCGCAGATGATTTCACGCCCCTTTGAACATGAAGACATGTCGCAACAGGATCTGTGCTATAGGCTCATTTATGTTACAATCAGTCATTTAAAATAATAATAACAATAGTAATGTTACAATCAGTACAGTTCTGGGAGTCCGGAATCTGCCTGGTGGATGAATTACGATTATGCTAGAGCATATGATTAGCAGGCAAGAGTCAGTACATCGAATTGTAACGTATATAAGTATACAAATGCGCATGTCATTAGCACAGTAAGAAGGTAAGAGATGCAATAATAATGGGGCCTTCTTGAAATAAAAAAGAAACATTATTTGTAATGTAAGAATGGGCAAGTATCATTCATGGAGGTTTCAACCTTGTTTTTCACGTTATTTTTCAAGTAAAATTAGTCAAAACCACCCAAAAAGAAAAGCAATTATGAAACTGTCTCAAGGTTTTACCAAAAAAAACCTAATCTCACGGTTGATTTCTCTGCTAATGCAGGGTAGTTCTTTGGTAGATTTTGAGTTGGTTGACAATTGTTAAACTGGCTTGTCTACCTTCTCGGTTTTATCAAGTTAAGGTCGGGCATATCTTCAACCTGTTAAGGGCAACTTGGCCCAACGGTAAGGCTTACCGTTAGCGTTTCTGATGGCATGAGTTCAAGTCACGGAAACAGTTTTTTCAGAAATGGGGGTAGGCTGCATACATCTTGCCCTCCCCAGACCCCGTGTTAGCGGGAGCCTCGTGGATTGGGTCGCCTTTTATTTTTATATCTTCAACCTGTTGGTCCTACGCATGTAGGGGTGGGAACGAGTCAAGCTGAGCCAAGTTTTGCTCAGCTCAGCACAAGTTCATCACATGAAAGCAAAGCTTAGGCTTGTTACGGGTTTGAGTTGCCAAGCTCAGGCTTGTGGAAGTAGACTCGGTACATGTGTGTGTATATATATATTAAAAATACTAATAAAACTGAGTAGAGCTTAGTGAAACATGACCTTGTGACTCAAGCTCGTTTAGAAAACGAGCTCAAATCCAGGTTCAGGCTTGGTTCTTGATGAACCCAGTTCAAATCCACCCTTATATATGCGTACATTTTTTGGTCGGTGGGGAGACAGGAAAGGAGGGTTCAACCGTTTTTGGTTGGAAATTCCGGTGCACTTGGATTCCATCCCTCGCTTGACCACAATTGAACCAACCTTGAATTTGACCGAACTTGATTTATTGCCACCCCATGGCCCCACATGGTGGTACCCTGTCTACTGTACATTTTAGTGGAACAAAATGTTCTCTATACGGGCGTTATCACTTGCGACGCTCGCCTTGTGCGTCTTGTGGGGTGGGACCTATTTACTTTTGGAAGTGATGGGACATCCTAAAAAGTGAATAGATCCCACCTCACTGTGTCTTACCCCCTTGTGCGACTCTTCATGTGATAAGACATAGTGGGATAGGGTTCATCCACTCTTTGGAATGTCCCATCACCTCCAAAAGTAAATGAATCCCACCCCCCCTTGTGTCTTACCCCACAAGGGAGTGCATTGCAGGTGATATTACCCCTCATATCCTCTGTGTTGGGTGGCAAGTATACCTTCAAAACCTCTCTTTTACTCTCTGGCTTGACTCTGATCTTATTTACATTCTAAAAAGGGACTTATCTTCTTCCGGTTCAGGAACGGCCTGATGAGATATAAATAGGATAGCTTTTCCTTTCTTACAACGGCGACCATATCCTCTGTATCACCAATACTCTGTTCCACAGATACAAGGTGGTGGGGCCATACATTTTTTGATCTGGACTCGTATATGTAGCTAATATAGATGGTATCCCAGGGACTTGTATCCTCTGCGCAGAGGATATTTGTCCCACTGTAAAGTAGCGCAGAGGATACGGCTCCGTATCCCAGGAGACAGATGGTCTGATCTGAGGCATAATCCATCCAGGTGGAAGAAAAACCTACAAGAGTCTAGAACCACGACAGAATCCCTCTGACATTTAAAGACGTTAAATTTCTATTTATTTTTAGTAATTATGTGAAATAATAACTTTTGCCTCTTTTAATTCACTGATTGCCTTCCTCTTTTGAATACATAAATGTTTTTGACTGAGAAAGAAAGAAATAGTGGTGCCTTTGCCCGCCAAATTCGGTTCGAATTTTGAAATAGTGAAAACCCTTTTATGTTTTGGAAAATGTGAAAAGTCATTTAATGTTAGCTAAAGTTGCTTTTGAAGGTATCAAGAATCATCTTTTTCTTTATGTCTTTTTATCATATACAGGTGTTATATAAGAGTAATGGGTAAAAGAATCTCAAAAGAGTAATGGGTTAAATGTATTGTGGGGCCACGTTGAGAGGCCGTTTGCTTACACTTAGGGCTATAGTCCACCAACCGCTCCAAAAGGAATGTAATAAGTTTCCTTCCTATTAACTCTACATTTTGTAGAATGGGTAGTATTCTTACTGGCAATATAAGATGGGGTGTTGATGATATGTACCTTTAAATCATTTGTCTTTCCTAACTACCACTCTCTTGGATTAGATTGGGTTTGGATCCCCATCATATACTTGATCCTCCCACCTTATAAACTATTAATAATACTTCAATACATAAATACTATATGGATTGCTTCAATATTTGAGAATAATTGGGCAATAAAAGCAAGGAGAGAAGAGAGTATCACAATTGGTCAAAGCCCACCAAAAAACCCATAATGTGTAGAAGCACAGCGTGATTATAAACACTTTTAACCATTTGATAGAGATTATTGTTTGAGGGTTGCAAGATTAATTTCCATAACCTGTTTGTCTTGCCTAACAACCACTTCCTTGGGTTATGGGTTTGCGTCCCCATCACATACTTTTTTCTCTCCACCTTACAAACAATAAATAATACTTCAATGCATAAGACACTTTATTGGTTCAAAGTTTGAGAACAATTGGACAACAAAAACAAGGAGTGAAGAGGACTGGTCTCCATAATTGGGCAAAAAACCAAAAAGAATACCCATAATGCATAGAAGCACAGTGTGATTAGGAACACTTTTTACCATTTAATAGTTAAAAGGGAGCTCAAGGTTTGCAACATTGGTTTCCATAAATCCATATCAACTGACTAAGATCACATTATTAATGCAACTTTTGAGTCTTGGCCATCCAAGGAAAGGGTGTCAACGGTTTGGAAAATGGATCCATAACCCTTTGCAACATCGATTGCAGAGATGACCATGAGACATAAGCAGGGAATAGGCCCCACCATTTGATGGGTATCTCTCCAATACCAAACTCAAACCCAGCTGGAGGATGGTTTAAACTTAAACATCCAACCAATCACATCCTTTTAGATAGTCAGATAACACATTGCTAGCTAACAATCAACAAAAATGTAAATATCTCAGGTGGTTGTACAAAACAACTCCACGCTGGGACCAATCTCAGGTAGGGTCACATCCACAGAAGTAGGGGTGGCAATTTTTGACACGACCTCCGTGAACCCAACACAAAATAAAGTGGGTTAGGGTTAACTATAAACGTGTTTTGGGTCAACGCCGGTTAACCCGTTTTGACAAGATTAATAAATGGATCGTGTTCGGATTGGTCCATATAATCGTATACCCTTAACTTGACATGGCATGAATCTGACCCACCATCACAAATTACCACATAACCCACAAACCTGACACGACCCAACACAAAATAAAACAGGTTAGGGTTGATTTTAAACATGTTTTGGGTCAAAATGGGTTGATCCACTTTGACAGGATTAGTTAATGGGTTGAGTTCATAGTCGTATACCCTTATCTTGACACAGGTTCGACACGAACCCAACCCACCAACACGAATTACCAACCCTGACAGAAAGAAGAAATCCTCCTAGATTTCCTCCTTAAGGGTGTAGATAAACCGGTAAACCGAAAACGGTCGTTTGCGTCTCTCATTTGAAAATTAACTTACAGTTTCCTCTGTTTAAAATAGAAAAAAAAAAAAAAAGTTGAAAATCTGTACAAAGAAAGAGTCTCTTACTTCCATCTTCAATTCTTCGTGATCTCTTTCAATTTTATACGGACACGTACACTGATAATTTAAATCTTTAATTTATTTTCTATAAAACTACAAAACCCATTTCTCTCTCCTAATTAAAAATTCAATATATTTCCTACGAAGCTACATTTCCTACAAGGCTACAACACCCGAAGCCAGATAAGAAAAAGAAAAATAATCGTTAATGATTCCCACGTCCCACCACTCAAAGCCCTTCCTTCAATCCAACTCTACTTGTTATTCAAACCCAATCTCTTCATCCCTGTAATTGTCCCAAAGAGCCCCCCTTTTTTTTGATTTTTTTTTTAAATTTTTGTGATTTCTTCAACAGCCCATTTCCTTGCCAGCCATGACGGAAGTATTCCACTCCCCATCTCATTTCGCTTCTTCTCCAAGCTCCTTATCCTACGTATCTACACCTAATGATGATGTACGCCAGACACAGTTCCTTATTAGCAACCCCAACTCGTCTCCTGTAGTCGAAGACGAAGGTGACGACGGTTCGAGTTCCGACGAAGACGGAGAGCGAAAAGAAAGAGACAAAGAGGGTGATCAGCTGTCTCTGTTGGCTCTTTTGATCACTGCTTTTAGGAAGTCTTTGACCGCTTGTAGGACTGAGAGGGAGGATCTGTGCTCAATGGAGATCGGATGGCCGACAAACGTGCGTCATGTTGCCCATGTCACATTTGATCGGTTTAATGGGTTCCTTGGATTGCCCGTTGAGTTCGAACCTGAAGTACCCAGGAGGGTTCCCAGTGCCAGGTGAGTTGGATTTGTTAAAAAACTCTTCTTTTGTTGTATTTGAAGTTGTGGTTTTACGATTTTATGTGATGAGCTTAGCCCTCTGTTTGTGAAGTTACAGGTTTTCTGCAGCTGCTGGTAGTGGTGGTGGTGTATTTTTTTTCCCTTTTTTGGAGGGGAGTCTTTTTTATTTTTTGGTTGTGAAACTGTTCATGCTGGGTTTATTAAGGCTTCAAAGTTTAGATTTTGTTGAGTTTTTAATTGGTGGGTTTCTGTTTGGAGTGCAAATTCATCAGAAGTAGATATTCGAATTCAACCTGAAGTCAGCACCATGGGAATTAATATAGGTCAGGGATATTTGGCATTAGGGGTGAGAGGAATTTAACAGATACCTTGCAGACTTTTGAAAGTTGGCTAATCAAGCACCCCTCCCAACTTTCTTCTTCAACAACTTTGTCCATAACGAGTCACAGCTTTCATGAACTGAAATCTGTTTCATCCTTCTTCTGCTGCACTGGGTCATTTTTTTCCTGTAGGTGTTTGTTACCCTCCTGAAGGCCTTGGATTCCTTATCACCCAATGGGCAAAAACTGCAGATTTTAGCTGTGGTCTTTTCAATTGGTTGTTCATGAACATGCATATTTTTTCAGATTTAATTAAAGATTAGTTGTAAGTTTTTTTTTGGTTCTCTCTCTCTCTTAATACGTTTATAAGGAAAAAGAATAGTGTAATATAAAAGAAATCTATTTGACATATATCAGATCTAGAGCAATAGATAGAGGTGCCCAGCATTGGAGGTGGAGCCCTAGAAGTTTAATTCCATTCTAAGGTCGAACCAAAACCAAATTTTAACTTTTGGGTTGGGTTTTGCATCAAGCTCCAGCTTCCCATAAAATTTTGATTTGATTATACTTTTTCCATAATGCTATGTTATCTCAACCTTGGCAACAACAAAATTAATTTTAAATTGAGAATCTTCCTGTGATCCTCTCAGTTTCGAACACAGAACACTAACTGTTCTTTGTTTTTCCAGATTATTGTTCTCTCATTGCTTGAATTCACAATCAGCTTCCTGCTTAGGACAATTAGCCGTAAATATACCATTTTTTAGCTTCAATGAAATCCAACTTCCTATTTTCTTCTGGCCTTGATGAGTTTGTGGACAAGGGACTCCAATTTCTACTGGTTCTCAACTGAATACTGTCTCACAAATTGATTTAGATTGGGAGGTTAGCTTCTATCTCCACTGGATTTGGAGATTAATGGATTCCTATTTGTATTTTCTATCATTACACTTCTATCCTTAGCGCACTGCCATATGAATTGAATCAACAGGTGTTAAATTCAGTTGCATACTTGTATGACATCCATATTATTTGCATGCTTGTTGTTCCTGGACTTGTTGATTGTGTCAGAAATCATTCTTTGAGAGTTGCTTTCTGGATCGTTTTCCATCAGTTGGAGTGAGCTTCGAATCTGGATCTGAAATTGGTTAATTTTTCATCGGGATTTTTTTTTTTGATACTCGGGTATTCTTTCACAAAACAAAGATCCTGAACTTTGTGAGTTGCACCTTATTATAGTGAAGTTTTGATTGAATGTTCGGTAGAAATGCTATATCTTATCTTGACATTGCCTTAATTGAGTCAAACTTTTTGAGCTTATCATTTGTCTTTGAGTCAGATATGTCTTCACTATAGATACAGCAGACAAACATCAGATAGTGGCACTGGAACTTTGGGATTATGGATTTTAATGCTTCTTATCTGGCGAATGTATATGTAACTTTAGCTAAACCAGGGGTTTGTTGATCCTTAATGTGTAGGGGATTCTATTACCAAGTTCTTGTTTTACTCTCACATTCACCTTTCACTAATATCTGATTCACTATTTTAATGGTTACTGGTTAGTGATAGTTAGGGATGTTTATTTAATTTTGGAGGCGATAAATAATAATTGATGGGGTGTTTGAATGCAAGGCAATGGATGCATTTTCAAGATTAGTATCCCCGTCTTGAATGCCATCTCTCTCTCTCTCTCTCTCTCTCTCTCTTGTGCAACCCTGAATAAAAACAGGGTCTTCAACTGCCAAATTTCAAGGACCAACTTTTCCTCATCCATTGTTCTCTTAGCGGGAATACAAATAAAATTTGTATTGGGACACAAGTAGGTATCTTTGCCTCCAAAAAAACTAGGGATTTTTTATATTATAAACCTTGATTAGCAATGGGAGATGTGATTTATTATTAATGTATAAGAAAGACCAACAATCTGAAGTGAATAAAGTCACAATAATACCCTAAATTATTTAAATTCTCTTAACCCATTTTATATTTGGGTGTTGGGAAATTATGGAATTGGTGGCTAGTGGTTTGATACAAGTGGAATGAGACAAGGGGCTAGCCAAGAGGGACATGGGTATAGGAACATCATCACCAATTGCCTCACCATGGCCCTACATATTTCTTCCATCATCATCATCATGAACAACAGGAGGAGGAACTGGATCCAAATCAACAAGATCATCTACGAAGGATTGGGGTTTTTCAACTTTCTCAAAGTCTTCAATTGTTTGGTCTTCAAGAAAGACCACATACCTACTTATCATTTTCTTGTCAATTGGATTCCATAATTTATAATCAAATTTGTCATCTGCATAACCCAAGAAAATACACTATTTTGTCTTGTCATCAAACTTGGATTTCTCATATTTGGGTACATGCACAAATTCCTTGTAACCAAACATTCTCAAGTGTCCTTAAGAAACATCTTTCTCAGTTTAAATTTTTTCTGAAACATCTCAATTCAAAGGTGCTGAAGGAGATAGATTAATCAAATAAGTTGCAATACACATTGCCTCCCCCTAAAAAGATCTTATCAATTTTTCTTGCAAAAGCATACACTTGATTCTTTCCATAATAGTGCGGTTCGTTTTCTTTGCTACACCACTGTGATCTGGGGTCTTGGGAACATTTTACTCATGTCTAATTCCATGGTTCTTGCAATACTCTTCAAACGGTCCAACATACTTGCCACCATTGTTTGTGTAGATACACTTCAATGATTTTTTTGTTTCTTTTTCCACCATAACATGGAAATGTTTGAAGACATCCACAACTTGATCTTTAGTTTTCAAAGAATATTGCCACACTTTTCTAGAAACATCATCTATGAAAGTAACAAAATAAGAAGCATCACCAAGAGTTTTATCTTTCATAGGATCACATACATCAGAATAAACTAAATCCAGAAAGGATATTTTATGAAATGAAACTCTATGTTGTTTATCAACTAAATTATGAACACAACTATTTAAGGGCGTACCTTTTATGTCAATGAGTTGTTTTTTAGTGAGAATTTGTAAGCTCTTTTCGCTCATGCGACCCAATCTCGTATGTTACAAATCAATAAAAGAATCACCATCTGCTGTTTTCGCCTTACCTTTGCATAAATGTCCTTGCATCTTGTACAATATGCAACACTTTTCCTCTTGCTATAACAAGAGATCCTTTGGTAAGCTTCCACAGTCTATTACCAAAGTGATTGTTGTAGCATTATTCATCTAGCTTTCTGACTGAAATTAAATTCAAATATAGATCTAGAATGTGTCTCACATCCTTAAGAACCAATCTACATCCAACATTGATCTTAATGCTTCTATCATCAATCCCTATGATTTTTGAAGTGTCGCTATTTTCCATTTTCATAACTCCAAAGTCACCCGATTTGTAAGATGTAAAGAAGAACTAACAGGAGGTAGAACGGTATGAAGCACCTGTGTCGATCACCCAATTGGTATCTTGACAAGTGAGACAAAGACATGATTTTTCACAATCCAAAAAAGTAATAATGTCTCCATTTGAAGTAACGACGGTGATATCTTTATCACCCTGTTTTTCTTCACTATTTTCTTTCTTTCTTTTTTAGCATTCTTTTTTATAATGATCCGGCTTGCCATAGTTGTAACAATTAATTTATTTTCTAAACTTGGATCTTCCTCTTGATTTTTCATGGTTATGAAGGTTTCTATTTTTACTTCTCCCCTCGTTTTTTATGACAAATGTCTCTGGTGTAGAGGAACCCAAAGATTTTTTTCTTGTCTCCTTATTCAACAAATTTCCTGTTACTTGATTCATGGTAACAACTCTATCTAGAGCGGAGTTGCTAAGAGACACTACTAATGTCTCCCACCTCTCTGGCAATAAACTGAGAAGTAACAAGGCTTGCAACTCATTATCTAACACCATTTTCATAGAGGAGAGCTGATTTACAATACTTTGTATTTCATTTAAATGTTCTGTAATGAAACCACCTTCTTTATACTTTAAATTTACAAGCTTTTGAACCAAAAAAGTTTTATTTCCTGCGATCTTTCATCTCGTCCAATTTCTTCCACAGTCAGTGTGCCGAGGTTTCCATGGAGACATGATGAAAAACACTCATCTAACAATTGTTGAATAAACCTAACAACTTTCCGGTCTAGCTTTTTCCACTCGTCATTTGACATACTTTAGGGTTTAGCCTCGTTTCCTTTTATGGGTGAATATAAGTCTTTACAATAAAGTAAATCTTCCATTTTTGCCTTTTAAATGAGCCAATTGCTTCCATTTAGGCTAACCATCTGACTTGCGCTTGCTTCCATTATTTGCATACGAATAATTAGAGTCTAACTCTCATACCACTTGTTGGAAAATCTCCTATATTTTCCTTTTATGTGTGAATCAAAGACTAATAAATCCGAACAACAATAAACAAGATAATAACAATAAAATAACAAGAAATACAATCACAATCACAAACACAAAATACAACACTAAAAATTTTAATGTAGAAAACCCTTTGGTTTAAAGGAAAAAATCACAGGACGCTAGTCTGGTAAATCTTCCACTATTTGTAAAATTATATAGGTTACAAGAGTTTTTTCTAATAAAAATTTGAGAATTACATCATCAAACAAAAACTTGGATAATCATTATCTTTAGATACAAGGGGATTTAGAAACCTTACCTCCGATAAGAAGATGATGCCAAACACAAATTTTCTTCTCCAATGTGAAAGAAAACACAAGTCCAAAAAAATCCCCAAGAAAGAACTCGTCCTTATGAAATATGGTTGTGTTAGAGAAAAATCCAAAACCCCATTTTTTCTCTATTGTACGATGGTAGATGTGAATGGTGAAGAAAGACCATAACCAAAAACCTCATACGGGTTCTTCACTGCCTAAAACGCTCAAAAGACCTTTTAGCTTCTCATGCTAGCGCATGCCCCTCCATTTCAAAAAGTGGTGGGTTTTACTCACAGGAGGGACCACCGGTTGAAAAAGAACTAGTTGAAACTTAGTACAAGAAGAGCTAAGGGTGCAACCTCCCTCAAGAAACACTAGTTGAAACTCAGTTGAGAAGGTCTACAAGAGTGTATCGGACATCCAAGAGGTACTCACCTTGTGAGTATATTATGTTGACATATGGGGTGAACCAGAGAGTTTTTAAAGAGCTCAAAGTGATGAACATAAAAGGAAGTGGTTGAAAGTTATGCAATAGAAGGTGGATTCCTTGTATAAGAATCACACTTATGACTTGGTAAAGCTGCTAAATGGCAATAAAACACTAAAAAATAAGTAGGTGTTCAAATTAAAGATAGAAGATCATAACTCATAACCAAGGTATAAGACAAAGCTGATTGTGAAGGGATTTGGGCAAAAGAAATACATTGACTTTGATGAGATTTTCTTACCTGTGGTGAAGATGTCATCCATTCAAGTTGTATTGGGTTTAGTTGTCAATATGAACTTAGAAATTGGGCAACTAGATGACAAAACAACATTCTTTCATGATGATTTAAAAGAAAAGATCTATATGGAGCAACTTGAAGGTTTCAAAGTTAAAGGTAAGGAGCATATGGTTTGTAAGTTAAAAAATAGTCTATACGGTTAAAACAGGTCACAAGGCAATAGTATAAAAAGTTTGATTCATTCATGGTGGATCATGGATATAGAAGAACAACTATCATTGTGTGTTTATCAAGAAATTTTTTGATGGTGATTTTATTATTCTTTTGCTCTATGTTGGTGATATGTTGATAGTTGGATAGGACACCAACAAAATTGACAGGTTGAAAAAGGAGTTAAGAAAGTCTTTTGTCATAAAAGGATTTAGGACCAATACAATAAATGTTGGGCATGAAGATCTCTTGTGATAAGAAGGCAGGCAAGATATGACTATCACAAGAAAGGTACATTGAGGAAAGACAAAACCAGTCCACTTGTAGACCACTTCAAGTTAAGTAGTGAGGAAAACCCTTTAAGTAAGAAGGAAAAAGAAGAAACGAGGAAAGTTCCCTATGCATCAACTATAGGAAGTTTGATGTATGTCATGGTGTGTACAAGGCTTGACATTGCACATGCAATTAGTGTTAGTAGATTTCTTGTCAATCCTTACAAAGAGCATTGGGAAGCAGTTAAATGAATACTTAGGTATCTTAAGGGTTCTTCCAAAGCGTCATCTATCTTAGTAAGAACCCAGGTTTTCATTACAAATCTAAGCACATTGAAGTGAGGTGCCATTGGATTGGAGACGTTTTAGAAAATAAATTGTTGCAGCTTGAGAAGATCCATACTGATAGAAATGACTAAAATATTATGACGAAGGCTTTACAAAAAAAACATGAGTTTTATAGAGATGTCACAAGGTTGGGTATGGTGGATCCCTCCTCATGAGTCGGGTGTGGGAGATTGTTGGAGCTCCTTCCCATGAGTAGAACTCACGATTTTTTGAAAGGAAGGGACATGCGCTAGCATGAAAATCCAAAAGGTATTTTGATTGTTTTGGACAGTGAGCATTTATTGCTATTGTTTATTTGAAGTACCCATGAGGGGTTTTTTGGTTTTGGTCTCTGTTCACCATTCACATCTACCACCATACAAAAGAGAAAAAAATGGGTTTTGGCTTTTGCTCTTCTTACGCATAATCGTACTTCACAAGGAATAGTTCTTTTTGTATTTTTTCTTTCATTAGAAAAGAAGAAGGTTTGTATTTGACATCATCTCCTTATTGAATGTAAGGTTTTTAAATCCACTTGTATCCATTAGATGATGATTATCCAATTTATTGCTTAATGATGTAATCCTCTAATTTTTATTAGAGAAGATTCTTGCAACCATAATTTTACAAATAGTAGAAGATTACTGGACTACTGTCCCGTAGTTTTTTCCTTCACATTGAAGGGCTTTCCATGTTAAAAGTTTTGGTGTAGTGGTGTATGTTTTGTGTTTGCGATTGTGTTTCTTGTTATTTTACTGTTATTATCTTTCTTATCATTGCTCGGATTTGTTAGTCTTTGATTTGCACATAGACGGAAAAGGTCGGTGGTTTCCCAACCATGGGTTAGGTAGTGAGGAAGGATTTGGATACATATGTTCTAACAGAAGATGTGGCCTTATATATAATAGAACAGTGGAACATGATTCATATAGCTGCCCCTAAATAATTGGGATATGGCTCGAACAATGACAATGATGGTATGAATGGGAGGGGCAGTTTTATACCAACAGGGTGTAAATCTCTCACCTCTTAACTTGATATGATATCGTAGCAGAGCAGAAGAATAAAAAAAAATGAAGAGGAAGAAGATGGACTTGGACCAAGTTATAGATCATTCTCAACAGTTCACAGAACTACTCCACCCTCTTCCTTTTTTTTCTTCTTTTCTAAACCATCTTCTTCATCACCCTATGCCTTCCATTCCTCTACGTCCTCAAATTTCAGTGTCTTTTCTCATCTACATCTCATTCAAGGCCCCCAACTGCATGCTGTGTTACTAAATATTTGGTGCTACATTTCAATGTCTCCTGCAAGTTGTCAGTGAAATTCTTTCACTGAGGAATGAAGATAGTCATCATTACAAGGAGAATTCCTCAAGGCAATCTCAGATTCTCAAGAGAATAAATAAATATTAAAAATAAATAAAAATAAAAATCTGGATTTTTAATGTCCATATAATGTAACTTTCTATGTTGAATATATTGGGCATCATTACCATGACTCAACCATCTTCAATGACCTGGTTTAACTTTCTTGTGTTTTGGTATCTTCTGTGTACCGATCTCTATATACATATTATAATTACTCTATTTGTCTATATAAGGTTATTTTCTTAGATTTATATGGATTACTTCTTTACTTTGTGGAATATTTCTGTGGATTTATTGGCATGTTATGTTTTCATGTATTGTCATCTGGGGAAGGATCTTGATTATGCTAACAAATCAGCCAATATTGAAACTGATACAATTTGATGTCAAATTAGAAGATTCTGGGAAGACTTAGCCGAATTGTTAGCTTGTTTATACGAAATATGCTGTTTACTTAGTCTAGTTGCTTACCGCTGCAACTCTTTTCTGGTAGCTGCAACCAAGATAGCTTAGATTATAACTTAGTAACGTAGGAGTTTTTTTCAACCTTGGTTATCATGTACAATATGATGCACTGCATGTTCTGCACCATAAAAATGATGTAGACATGTACACATGAATGTGAATACTGCTTCCTGATGTGAATTTTTTGACTTGGATTTATTTTCTGTAGTGCAAATGTTTTTGGAGTTTCCACGGAATCTATGCAGTTGTCATATGACTCTAGAGGAAACAGTGTACCAACAATACTTCTGTTGATGCAAAGACACTTGTATTATCAAGGGGGCCTGCAGGTACGCCAACGTAGTTGTTTTTTTTTCCCTTTTTCTTTTCCTTACGATTGTATACCATCCAGTTTAGATGAAGGCCCTGACCTGTCCTTGTCCTGTTGTATATGTGTTTCTTAGAATCATTGTTGCCCTTAAAATTTCATTAAACTACTGAAATTTATTGTGCAGGCAGAAGGGATTTTCAGAATAAATGCAGAGAACAGTCAAGAGGAATATGCTAGAGGCCAACTAAATAGGGGAGTTGTGCCAGATGCCATTGATGTGCACTGTTTGGCAGGTCTTATAAAGGTATGTTTTTGCAACTTGATCATGATTGATTTTGAAACGATTATTTATTTATTTATTTCCTTTAATGACTATCTTCTTTTGCAACTAGGAAGTTGGTATCTGTTCATACATGTTTTGAAATTTTAAATTAGGTCTCTAATTATTATTTCCTACCATCAGCAAGTGATTTTACTGTTCTTTTTTTTTTTTGAGAATCTAGAGTATCTATTGTATCGACCATAAGGGCAAGCATAGGGGTGTGTAAGGTGCAAATTCTGCTGCCTTGTGGAGCCCAGTTAGAAGCTTGCATAGGCTAAAACTCAGTTTGATGATCCTAATAAGTGATATATTGCATTCTTTTATAGTTAAAATTAAATGGTCCATTAGAAAATATTCTCAGATGGCTATGATCATCAATTTGTCTGATTTTTGGCCTTGGGGATTTCCTTAATGGTCCACATTTAATTTAGGGTTCTCATCACCCAGTTTGTGTTCCTTATTTACTATTCTATTAGTATGTGCCAGTTGACCTGCCTTTTGGATTCCCTTTATTATTATTTGGTGTCTTTTTTGTGGAAGACAAAGTGAATATAGCCTCATGTAGTAGTTCTTGATTGAGGTGAAAGAAAATTAATCATACCTTAACACAAAATATAAAAAGAAAATTTCTCTTAGATTTGCCTTGTGTAGCATGAGAACAAAGAGAGAATTTGCCTTTTTCATCTTGAGGAAGATTTCCATTTGAAATTGTACCTTGTTCATGATATGTCAGATTAATTTTGATGTTTTGATGCATCTGAAGGCTTGGTTTAGAGAACTCCCTAGTGGGGTGCTGGATTCTCTCTCACCGGAGCAAGTAATGCAATGCCAGTCAGAAGAGGAATGTGCTCAGCTTGCAAGGCTCCTTTCCCCAACTGAAGCTGCTCTGCTGGATTGGGCTATCAATCTGATGGCTGATGTTGTCCAAGAGGAACATATAAACAAGATGAATGCACGCAATGTTGCAATGGTTTTTGCCCCAAACATGACCCAAGTGAGTGAAAACTAATACTTCTCTAAGATCTCAAGCACATATATTTGTATGCAGAAATCTATGCACACGAGTTTTGATAATTTAGTAGTTTCATTAAGTTCACATTTTTCTGTAATCTGAAGTCGTGACTCGCATTTCTATTTCAACCTTTATCTTTTTCAAATAAAAAAGTCCTTTATCTTTTATCGGGGTGAAATTAGAGACTTCGTTAATTAAATCCAATATCATTTTAACGAATGGGACACATTTACATATGATGCACATTCAGGGGGTTGGGATTCACTTTTGACTGGGTCCTTAAGATGCAAGATATGGTTACAGAGACAGACATAATACATGGAGTAGGGTTGTGACTCTTTGTTTCCCTAGATCCAAACACGTATATAAATACAGGTTTCCATCCAATATATTTGTGAAGTTCTTTAATTTTTTCTCAGGTTTCCATCCAATTCATTTATGAAGTTCTTTAATTTTTTATATTTTTAAGGAAACTGTATTTCTTCAGTCTTCACGTTATATACCAAAATTCAATAAAATTTGTAATGTCTTTTTAATAATATGAATACTTGATGAAGTGTACATATAGTATCAAATATTAATATCAATGTCATATCATGTTGTTCTACGTATCATAACTGGATTGACCTAGTGATGTCCTATATGTCAAAAAATCACTTGACCAGATGATTGTAGTGATCTGTTCTATATCATTCATTTGGATTGTTAGCAAAAGTATGATGACTGGACCAGAAATAATTGCACATAATCTGGTCAGTGGTTTGATGAGTATACAACAACAACAACAACAAAGCCTTATCCCAACTACTTGGGGTTGGCTTGGTTTGATGGGTGTCACGTCCCTAAATATATGCTGTCAGCGTCCCCCAATGCCCCCCCACCTCATGCAACATTTATTCTAGTGTCCTCTTTGGTGGATTTCTCCACAAATGGATATAGAAAAAAAAGACAAAGAAAAGAATGGGATTAGTAACTTAGTAACATCTCTTGATTGCAGATGGCAGATCCTTTGACTGCATTGATGTATACAGTGCAAGTGATGAACTTCCTCAGGACACTGATCGTTAAAACACTCAAAGAAAGAGAGGATTCTGTAATGGAGATAAATCCTACTTTCCACCAAGACCCTTCCGATGAGAATGGTCATCACGGCCCTTTGCAGCTGTGTCTGGAGGATGCAAACTTGGGGAAAGAAGAGACAGAGCATGTTTTCATTGTTAATGAACCAGTTTTAGAAACTCCCTCTCCACCTCCAGAAGAAGATTCCACAACTGAAAGTGGAGTTTACAGTTTTCAAACTAACGTTGGCAAGGTCACCCCAGATGTAAATGGGTCCACAACTAGTGGTTCCTCTACTCAAGTTGATTTCTTGACAAATGGACCAGACACGGGTGATTTTTATGGTCCAAAGGCAGGGGTTCAAGCAAACATTCACAAGAACAAAGCCGGCCAATTGAACAGTTCAAATCTCAGAAAGGGATCCATTAAGGTATATGAGCAGTCTGTGGTTCAGGTAGCAGGACCAGTCGAGAAGTCAAAGGGCATCAGAATATTTAGACGTATAAATTCGAGGACAGAGCGGATTGAAGCCTGGCAATGAAGATGGTGGTGTGTTTCTGGTTGGAGGCCTGACATAAATGATTGGGAATTTGCACTCTAGGTCGATTTGATTGGGAAGTTATGTATGGTTCATGTCTGTTTTATATGCTTTTGGTGGAGTTTCTTAATGCATTCTAATCTCATTTATGACTTTTCATGTCATCCCACACTAACATTTTATTGTTTGCGGGAACTATTATCCATGTGAAGTGCATTGAAATGTTTTTCTGCTTTTGATCAGAACCCTTATTCTGAATCTTTATCTATGTGGTATGGGTTGGAATGCTTCAGTTGGCTTGGATGAACCAACATTCATGGAATTAGCAGAAACACACTCGCCAACTAGTTAGCAATTATCATTATGCGATTATGTAACTATGCTTTAGATTTGTTGTGATAGTTCAAAACCATAATGACAAGTATTCCATTAAGTCCATAAAAACAAATCAAAATTTTGTAAAAAGACAAATAAAGAATAAAAAATAAAAATAGAAACAAAGGATCATTGTAAAAAGGATCATAAGTAAAAACACTTTTTAATATCTAATTTCTTTCAAAGACCATTAAATATAAGATAAATAAAAGATTTGGTATAATTGATTATTTTCCGAGAATTTGTATTTAGTACGTTAACATCTATAGAAAATACAAATGATCATCAACTTAAAATAAAAGTACTGAACTAATGACAACATTGAGTATGTCACTAGGGGTGTTGTTAATAAATCGAATATGACTTGGATATTGGCATATTTGTATTTGATTCATTTATAGTTGGACATTTTTTAAAAACGAACGAATATTTAATCAAATTGGATATACATGGGTTTATATTCGTATCCATTAAGTTAGTCAAATATTGGATATGAATACGGATATGTTCAATTACAAAAATTCCTCAAATTAGGTTAATATATTCGTTTCCGTTTAATAATAGGATAGTTACACCTCTAAATGTCACAACAATGATTTTTGGAAAACCAGGTGACCGTTATTGAACCAACTTCATTAAACCAGCTACAGCCTGCGAAGATGAACAACATAGATCCTCTAGCTATCTGTATGAAAAAGAAATCATTTTAGAAAAAGGGTTCTTAATTCTACTCATTGTACTTCCAATTTGGAATAAGCATGAAGAAATTAACCATACTTTTATTTAATCAAACCATGAAGATGTACCACTACCAAGCTAATGAGCCCGCAAATATGGTCGTAATTACTTCGTAAGCAACTACGTGTGAGGTAAGTGGCTTTCAATCTTTTTCCCATTGCAAAACTCGAACTAAAAGAGTACTTGGAAAACATGGTGAGTCAACTCACGATTCAACCAAGTGAAGCCATTTTTTCAAGACTAATAAATTAAGGAGCTTGATGAGTAGGAACTTACCCGATATGGTCTATTTTCTTTAAGAGAAAAAGATGAAATTTAATGGCTTAACAAAACAATAAATAAATATTTGTTTTTGTTTTAGTTGTATTTATTTTGAGAAAAAAAAATTGTTTGAATTGCTGAGTCGAAAAGACTCGCTCGAGTCACGTTTCTACCACTTTCTAGCGAGGAGATTTCACGGGACAGGACTGTAAGGTACCCAACCAATGACTTCCCTTTCAGTTGTGGTCACATGTGGTAAGTGTAATATACTGCTTAAATGAACATCAAAATATTAGCCCGTGCTAGATGTAGGGCTGTCAATGAGCTGCTAAGTCAAGGCGGATTTCCTGGAACGCTTTTTTCTGGAGCCAAACTGAAGCTCCAGGACGCCAGGTGACATGAGAGCGGAAAAAGTGAACCATCACAAAAAGTGAATCACAGCTGTGTTTTTCTTACATTTTTTTGTTCACATATCACCTGGCACCCTGGCGCTTCAGTTTTGATCTAAGAAAAGCACTATAGAAAATCTGCTTTGTGCTAAGCTCAGTTTGCTAAAAGCTCAATTTGGTTAACAGCTCTCTCTCTCTCTCTCTCTCTCTCTCTCTCTCTCTCTCTCTCTCTCTCTATATATATATATATATATATATAT